>CM051373.1:14590344-14698380 GCA_028015245.1 Cardamine occulta | reverse complement strand
TTACTTTGACTTGCTTCTACACCTTGGTAGCATGCTTAATCACGCCATCAAGAGTGCTAATAGGCTTAATCTAAGCCTTTGATAAAGTTTCATCACTCAAACCCTCGTATAAATCATACAATGGGCCTCTCTCAGAGTGTTTGAACATCTCAAAGTAGCAGTTAAAAAATCCAACTACTTTTGACTCTACTTTAACACTTCTATTCACTCTTATTTGTATCTTAAAGGTTCATAACTCTGTTTTTAGGTGAATCAGCTTGAAATTGGCCAAATTATTGTCAATGAAACCATTAATTCTTCATATTCAAATCAATAGGTGTTGTTTCAGCCTCCTTATGTGTCTCCTTGCTACAAAACCCCATATTCACCATTAGAAACTCCTATGAGATTCTAAGAAGTAACAGAACTATGGCATAAGCTATATTGGTTGCTTTCTTACTTTGACTTGCTTCTACACCTTGGTAGCATGCTTAATCACGCCATCAAGAGTGCTAATAGGCTTAATCTAAGCCTTTGATAAAGTTTCATCACTCAAACCCCTGTATAAATCATACAATGGTCCTCTCATAGTGGCTTTGAACATCTCAAAGTAGCTTGTAAAAATCCAACTACTTTGACTCCACTTCTTAACACTTCTATTCACTCTTATTTGTATCTTGAAGGTTCATAACTCCTTTTTAGGTGAATCAGCTTGAAATTGGCCAAATTATTGTCAATGAAACCATTGATTCTTCATATTCAAATCAATAGGTGTTGTTTCAGCCTCCATATGTGTCTTCTTGCTACAAAAACCCCATATTCACCATTAGAAACTCCTATGAGATTCTAAGAAGTAACAGTAACTATGGCATAAGTTTATATTGGTTGTTCTTACTTTGACTTGCTTCTACACCTTGGTAGCATGCTTAATCACGCCATCAAGAGTGCTAATAGGCTTAATCTAAGCCTTTGATAAAGTTTCATCACTCAAACCCTGTATAAATCATACAAGGCCATGCTCTCAGATGGGTTTTGAACATCTCAAAGTAGCTTGAAAAATCCAACTACTTTCGACTCTACTTTAACACTTCTATCCACTCTTCTTCGTATCTGGAAGGTTCATAACTCTATTTTTAGGTGAATCAGCTTGACATTGGCCAAATCCTTGTCCATGAAACCATTGATTCTTCATATTCAACTCAATAGGTGTTGTTTCAGCCTCCATATGTGTCTTCTTGCTACAAAACCCCATATTCACCATTATGAAACTCCTATGAGATTCTAAGAAGTAAAGTAATCCATGTGTTTATATTTGTTGCTTCTTCGACTTGCTTCTACACCTTGGTAAAGCATGCTTAATCACGCCATCAAGAGTGCTAATAGGCTTAATCTAAGCCTTTGATAAAGTTTCATCACTCAAACCCTGTATAAATCATACAATGGCCCCTCTGTAGGGGCTCTTGAACATCTCAAAGTAGTTGTAAAAATCCAACTACTTTGACTCTACTTTAACACTTCTATTCACTCTTATTTGTATCTTGAAGGTTCATAACTCTCTTTTTAGGTGAATCAGCTTGAAATTGGCCAAATTATTGTCAATCAAAACCATTGATTCTTCATATTCAAATCAATAGGTGTTGTTTCAGCCTCCATATGTGTCTTCTTTCTACAAAACCCCATATTCACCATTAGAAACTCCTATGAGATTCTAAGAAGTAACAGAACTATGGCATAAGCTATATTGGTTGTTTCTTACTTTGACTTGCTTCTACACCTTGGTAGCATGCTTAATCACGTCATCAAAAGTGCTAATAGGCTTAATCTAAGCCTTTGATAAAGTTTCATCACTCAAACCCTGTATAAATCATACAATGGCCCTCTGTAGTGGTTTGAACATCTCAAAGTAGTTGTAAAAATCCAACTACTTTTGACTCTTCTTTAACACTTCTATTCACTCTTATTTGTTTCTTTAAGGCTCATAACCTCTTTTTAGGTGAATCAGCTTGAAATTGGCCAAATTATTGTCAATGAAACCATTGATTCTTCATATTCAAATCAATAGGTGTTGTTTCAGCCTCCATATGTGTCTTCTTGCTACAAAACCCCATATTCACCATTAGAAACTCCTATGAGATTCTAAGAAGTAACAGAACCATGGCATAAGCTATATTGGTTGCTTTTACTTTCACTTGCTTCTCCACCTTGGTAACATGCTTAATCCCGTCATCACGAGTGCTCATAGGCTTACTCTAAGCTTTTGATAAAGTTTCACCACTCAAACCCTGTATAAATCATACAGTGGCCCTCTGTAGGTTTGAACATCTCAAAGTAGATGTAAAAATCCAACTACTTTGACTTTCACTTTAACACTTCTATTCACTCTTATTTGTATCTTGAAGGTTCATAACTCTCTTTTAGGTGAATCAGCTTGAAATTGGCCAAATTATTGTCAATGCAACCATTGATTCTTCATATTCAAATCAATAGGTGTTGTTTCAGCATCCATATGTGTCATCTTGCTCACAAACCCCAAATTCACCAATAGAAACACCTATGAGATTCTAAGAAGTAACAGAACTCATGGCATAAGCTATATTGGTTGTTTCTTACTTTGACTTGCTTCTACACCTTGGTAGCATGCTTAATCACGCCATCAAGAGTGCTAATAGGCTTAATCTAAGCCTTTGATAAAGTTTCATCACTCAAACCCCTGTATAAATCATACAATGGCCCTCTGTAGTGGTTTTGAACATCTCAAAGTAGTTGTAAAAATCCAACTACCTTGACTCCACTTTAACACTTCTATTCACTCTTATTTGTATCTTGAAGGTTCATAACTTCCTTTTTAGGTGAATCAGCTTGAAATTGGCCAAATTATTGTCAATGAAACCATTGATTGTTCATATTCAAATCAATAGGTGTTGTTTCAGCCTCCATATGTGTCTTCTTTCTACAAAACCCCATATTCACCATTAGAAGTTCCTATGAGATTCTAAGAAGTAATCCATCAATAAGCTATATTGGTTGTTTCTTACTTTGACTTGCTTCTACAACTTGGTAGCATGCTTAATCACGTCATCAAGAGTGCTAATAGGCATAATCTAAGCGTTTGATAAAGTTTCATCACTCAAACCCTGTATAAATCATACAATGGCCCTCTCAGTGCGTTTGAACATCTCAAAGTAGTTGTAAAAATCCAACTACTTTGACTCTACTTTAACACTTCTATTCACTCTTATTTGTATCTTCAAGGTTCATAACTCTCTTTTAGGTGAATCAGCTTGAAATTGGCCAAATTATTGTCAAGGAAACCATTGATTCTTCATATTCAAATCAATAGGTGTTGTTTCAGCCTCCATATGTGTCTTCTTGCTACAAAACCCCATATTCACCATTAGAAACTCCTATGAGATTCTAAGAAGTAATGTAATCCATGGCATAAGCTATATTGGTTGTTTCTTACTTTGACTTGCTTCTACACCTTGGTAGCATGCTTAATCACGCCATCAAGAGTGCTAATAGGCTTAATCTAAGCCTTTGATAAAGTTTCATCACTCAAACCCTCGTATAAATCATACAATGGCCCTCTCAGAAGGGCTTTGAACATCTCAAAGTAGCTTGTAAAAATCCAACTACTTTGACTACTACTTTAACACTTCTATTCACTCTTATTTGTATCTTGAAGGTTCATAACTCTCTTTTTAGGTGAATCAGCTTGAAATTGGCCAAATTATTGTCAATGAAACCATTGATTCTTCATATTCAAATCAATAGGTGTTGTTTCAGCCTCCATATGTGTCTTCTTGCTACAAAACCCCATATTCACCATTAGAAACTCCTATGAGATTCTAAGAAGTAACAGAACCATGGCATAAGCTATATTGGTTGCTTTACTTTGACTTGCTTCTACACCTTGGTAGCATGCTTAATCACGCCATCAAGAGTGCTAATAGGCTTAATCCAAGCCTTTGATAAAGTTTCATCACTCAAACCTCTGTATAAATCATACAATGGCCCTCAGAAGTGTTTGAACATCTCAAAGTAGTTGTAAAAATCCAACTACTTTGACTCTACTTTAACACTTCTATTCACTCTTATTTGTATCTTGAAGGTTCATAACTCTTTCTAGGTGAATCAGCTTGAAATTGGCCAAATTATCGTCCATAAAACCATTGATTCTTCATATTCCAATCAACAGGTGTTGTTTCAGCCCCCATATGTGTCTTCTTGCTACAAAACCCCATATTCCCCATTAGAAACTCCTATGAGATTCTAAGAAGTAACAGAACTACGGCATAAGCTATATTGGTTGTTTCTTACTTTGACTTGCTTCTACACCTTGGTAGCATGCTTAATCACGTCATCAAGAGTGCTAATAGGCTTAATCTAAGCCTTTTGATAAAGTTTCATCACTCAAACCCTGTATAAATCATACAATGGCCCTCTCGTAGTGGCTTTGAACATCTCAAAGTAGTTGTAAAAATCCAACTACTTTGACTCTACTTTAACACTTCTATTCACTCTTATTTGTATCTTCAAGGTTCATAACTCCTTTTTAGGTGAATCAGCTTGAAATTGGCCAAATTATTGTCAATGAAACCATTGATTCTTCATATTCAAATCAATAGGTGTTGTTTCAGCCTCCATATGTGTCTTCTTGCTACAAAACCCCATATTCACCATTAGAAACTCCTATGAGATTCTAAGAAGTAACAGAACCATGGCATAAGCTATATTGGTTGCTTTTACTTTGACTTGCTTTCTACACCTTGGTAGCATGCTTAATCACGCTCATCAAGAGTGCTAATAGGCTTAATCTAAGCCTTTGATAAAGTTTCATCACTCAAACCCTCGTATAAATCATACAATGGCCCTCTCGTAGTGGTTTTGAACATCTCAAAGTAGTTTGTAAAAATCCAACTACTTTGACTCTACTTTAACACTTCTATTCACTCTTATTTGTATCTTGAAGGTTCATAACTTCCTTTTTAGGTGAATCAGCTTGAAAATGGCCAAATCCTTGTAAATGAAACCATTGATTATTCATATACAAATCAATAGGTGTTGTTTCAGCCTCCATATGTGTCTTCTTGCTACAAAACCCCATATTCACCCTTTGAAACCCCTATGAGATTCTAAGAAGAAACCGAACCATGGCATAAGATCTATTGGTTGTTTCTTACTTTGACTTGCTTCTACACCCTGGTAGCATGCTTAATCACGCCATCAAGAGTGCTAATAGGCTTAATCTAAGCCTTTGATAAAGTTTCATCACTCAAACCCTGTATAAATCATACAATGGCCCTCAGAAGGGTTTTGAACATCTCAAAGTAGTTGTAAAAATCCAACTACTTTGACTCTACTTTAACACTTCTATTCACTCTTATTTGTATCTTGAAGGTTCATAACTCCTTTTTAGGTGAATCAGCTTGAAATTGGCCAAATTATTGTCAATGAAACCATTGATTCTTCATATTCAAATCAATAGGTGTTGTTTCAGCCTCCATATGTGTCTTCTTGCTACAAAACCCCATATTCACCATTAGAAACTCCTATGAGATTCTAAGAAGTAACAGAACTATGGCATAAGCTATATTGGTTGTTTCTTACTTTGACTTGCTTCTACACCTTGGTAGCATGCTTAATCACGCCATCAAGAGTGCTAATAGGCTTAATCTAAGCCTTTGATAAAGTTTCATCACTCATACCCTGTATAAATCCTACAATGGCCCTCTCAGAGGTTTTGAACATCTCAAAGCAGTTGTAAGAGATTCACCTCCTTTGACTCTACTTTAACACTTCTATTCACTCTTATTTGTATCTTGAAGGTTCATAACTCTGTTTTTAGGTGAATCAGCTTGAAATTGGCCAAATTATTGTCAATGAAACCATTGATTCTTCATATTCAAATCAATAGGTGTTGTTTCAGCCTCCATATGTGTCTTCTTGCTACAAAACCCCATATTCACCATTAGAAACTCCTATGAGATTCTAAGAAGTAACATAACTATGGCATAAGCTATATTGGTTGTTTCTTACTTTGACTTGCTTCTACACCTTGGTAGCATGCTTAATCACGTCATCAAGAGTGCTAATAGGCTTAATCTAAGCCTTTGATAAAGTTTCATCCCTGAAGCCCTGTATAAATCATACAATGGCCCTCTCAGTGGTTTTGAACATCTCAAAGTAGTTGTAAAAATCCAACTACTTTGACTCTACTTTAACACTTCTATTCACTCTTATTTGTATCTTGAAGGTTCATAACTCTCTTTTTAGGTGAATCAGCTTGAAATTGGCCAAATTATTGTCAATGAAACCATTGATTCTTCATATTCAAATCAATAGGTGTTGTTTCAGCCTCCATATGTGTCTTCTTGCTACAACAACCCTTTTTACCATTAGAAACTCCTATGAGATTCTAAGAAGTAGTAACCATGGCATAAGCTACATTGGTTGTTTCTTACTTTGACTTGCTTCTACACCTTGGTAGCATGCTTAATCACACCATCAAGAGTGCTAATAGGCTTAATCTAAGCCTTTGATAAAGTTTCATCACTCAAACCCTGTATAAATCATACAATGGCCCTCTGTAGTGGCTCTTGAACATCTCAAAGTAGTTGTAAAAATCCAACTACTTTGACTCTACTTTAACACTTCTATTCACTCTCATTTCTATCTTGAAGGGTCATAACTCTGTTTTTGGGATTCTCAGCTTGAAATTGGCCAAATTATTGTCAATGAAACCATTGATTCTTCATATTCAAATCAATAGGTGTTGTTTCAGCCTCCATATGTGTCTTCTTGCTACAAAACCCCATATTTACCATTAGAAACTCCTATGAGATTCTAAGAAGTAATGGAACTATGGCATAAGCTATATTGGTTGTTTCTTACTTTAACTTACTTCTACACCTTGGTAGCTTGCTTAATCACGTCATCAAGAGTGCTAATAGGCTTAATCTAAGCCTTTGATAAAGTTTCATCACTCAAACCCTGTATAAATCATACAATGGCCCTCTCAGAAGGGTTTGAACATCTCAAAGTAGTTGTAAAAAATCCAACTACTTTGACTCTACTTTAACACTTCTATTCACTCTTATTTGTATCTTGAAGGTTCATAACTCCTTTTTAGGTGAATCAGCTTGAAATTGGCCAAATTATTGTCAATGAAACCATTGATTCTTCATATTCAAATCAATAGGTGTTGTTTCAGCCTCCATATGTGTCTTCTTGCTACAAAACCCCATATTCACCATTAGAAACTCCTATGAGATTCTAAGAAGTAACAGAACTATGGCATAAGCTATATTGGTTGTTTCTTACTTTGACTTGCTTCTACACCTTGGTAGCATGCTTAATCACGTCATCAAGAGTGCTAATAGGCTTAATCTAAGCCTTTGATAAAGTTTCATCACTCAAACCCTGTATAAATCATACAATGGCCCTCTGTAGTGGCTCTTGAACATCTCAAAGTAGTTGTAAAAATCTAACTACTTTGACTCTACTTTAACACTTCTATTTACTCTTATTTGTATCTTGAAGGTTCATAACTCTCTTTTTAGGTGAATCAGCTTGAAATTGGCCAAATTATTGTCAATGAAACCATTGATTCTTCATATTCAAATCAATAGGTGTTGTTTCAGCCTCCATATGTGTCTTCTTGCTACAAAACCCCATATTCACCATTAGAAACTCATATGAGATTCTAAGAAGTAACAGAACTATGGCATAAGCTATATTGGTTGTTTCTTACTTTGACTTGCATCTACAGCTTGGTAGCATGCATAATCACGTCATCAAGAGTGCTAATAGGCTTAATCTAAGCCTTTGATAAAGTTTCATCACTCAAACCCTGTATAAATCATACAATGGCCCTCTGTAGTGGCTCTTGAACATCTCAAAGTAGTTGTAAGAGATCCAACTATTTTGACTCTACTTTAACACTTCTATTCACTCTTATTTGTATCTTGAAGGTTCATAACTCTGTTTTTAGATGAATCAGCTTGAAATTGGCCAAATTATTGTCAATAAAACCATTGATTCTTCATATTAAAATCAATAGGTGTTGTTTCAGCCTCCATATGTGTCTTCTTGCTACAAAACCCCATATTCACCATTAGAAACTCCTATGAGATTCTAAGAAGTTACAGAACTATGTCATAAGCTATATTGGTTGTTTCTTACTTTGACTTGCTTCTACACCTTGGTAGCATGTTTAATCACGTCATCAAGAGTGGTAATAGGCTTAATCTAAGCCTTTGATAAAGTTTCATCACTCAAACCCTGTATAAATCATACAATGGCCCTCTGTAGTGGCTCTTGAACATCTCAAAGTAGTTGTAAAATTCCAACTACTTTGACTCTACTTTAACACTTCTATTCACTCTTATTTGTATCTTGAAGGTTCACAACTATCTTTTTAGGTGAATCAGCTTGAAATTGGCCAAATTATTGTCAATGAAACCATTGATTCTTCATATTCAAATCAATCGGTGTTGTTTCAGCCTCCATATGTGTCTTCTTGCTACAAAACCCCATATTCACCATTAGAAACTCCTATGAGATTCTAAGAAGTAATAGAACTATGGCATAAGCTATATTGGTTGTTTCTTACTTTGACTTGCTTCTACACCTTGGTAGCATGCTTAATCATGTCATCAAGAGTGCTAATAGGCTTAATCTAAGCCTTTGATAAAGTTTCATCACTCAAACCCAGTACAAAACATACAATGGCCCTCAGAAGTGGCTTTGAACATCTCAAAGTAGTTGTAAAAATCCAACTACTTTGACTCTACTTTAACACTTCTAATCACTCTTATTTGTCCATCGAAGGTTCCTAAATCCGCTTTTAGGTGAATCAGCTTCAAATTGGCCCAATTATTGCAAATGAAACCATTGATTATTCCTACTCAAATCAATAGGTGTTGTTTCAGCCTCCATATGCGTCCGCTTGCTACAAAACCCCATATTCACCATTATAAACTCCTAAGAGATTCGAAGAACTAATTATGGTATAAGCTATATTGGTTGTTTCCTTTGACTTGCTTCTACACCTTGGTAGCATGCTTAATCACGCCATCAAGAGTGCTAATAGGCTTAATCTAAGCCTTTGATAAAGTTTCATCACTCAAACCCCTGTATAAATCATACAATGGCCCTCTCAGAAGGGTTTTGAACATCTCAAAGTAGTTATAAAAGTCCAACTACTTTGACTCTACTTTAACACTTTTATTCACTTTTATTTGTATCTTGAAGGTTCATAACGCTCGTTTTAGGTGAATCAGCTTGAAATTGGCCAAATTATTGTCAAAGAAACCATTGATTCTTCATATTCAAATCAATAGGTGTTGTTTCAGCCTCCATATGTGTCTTCTTGCTACAAAACCCCATATTCACCATTAGAAACTCCTATGAGATTCTAAGAAGTAGCAGAACTATGGCATAAGCTATATTGGTTGTTTCTTACTTTGACTTGCTTCTACACCTTGGTAGCATGCTTAATCACGTCATCAAAAGTGCTAATAGGCTTAATCTAAGCCTTTGATAAAGTTTCATCACTCGAACCCTGTATAAATCATACAATGGCCCTCTCAGAGTGGCTCTTGAACATCTCAAAGTAGTTGTAAAAATCCAACTAGTTTGACTCTACTTTAACACTTCTATTCACTCTTATTTGTATCTTGAAGGTTCATAACTCTCTTTTTAGGTGAATCAGCTTGAAATTGGCCAAATTATTGTCAATGAAACCATTGATTCTTCATATTCAAATCAATAGGTGTTGTTTCAGCCTCCATATGTGTCTTCTTGCTACAAAACCCCATATTCACCATTAGAAACTCCTATGAGATTCTAAGAAGTAACAGAACTATGGCATAAGCTATATTGGTTGTTTCATACTTTGACTTGCTTCTACACGTTGGTAGCATGCTTAATCACGTCATCAAGAGTGCTAATAGGCTTAATCTAAGCCTTTGATAAAGTTTCATCACTCAATCCCTGTATAAATCATACAATGGCCCTCTGTAGTGGCTCTTGAACATCTCAAAGTAGTTGTAAAAATCCAACTAGTTTGACTCTACTTTAACACTTCTATTCACTCTTATTTGTATCTTGAAAGTTCATAACTCTAATTTTAGGTGAATCAGCTTGAAATTGGCCAAATTATTGTCAATGAAACCATTGATTCTTCATATTCAAATCAATAGGTGTTGTTTCAGCCTCCATATGTGTCTTCTTGCTACAAAACCCCATATTCACCATTAGAAACTCCTATGAGATTCTAAGAAGTAACAGAACTATGGCATAAGCTATATTGGTTGTTTCTTACTTTGACTTGCTTCTACACCTTGGTAGCATGCTTAATCACGTCATCAAGAGTGCTAATAGGCTTAATCTAAGCCTTTGATAAAGTTTCATCACTCAAACCCTGTATAAATCATACAATGGCCCTCTCGTAGTGGCTTTGAACATCTCAAAGTAGTTGTAAAAATCCAACTACTTTGACTCTACTTTAACACTTCTATTCACTCTTATTTGTATCTTGAAGGTTCATAACTCTCTTTTAGGTGAATCAGCTTGAAATTGGCCAAATTATTGTCAATGAAACCATTGATTCTTCATATTCAAATCAATAGGTGTTGTTTCAGCCTCCATATGTGTCTTCTTGCTACAAAACCCCATATTCACCATTAGAAACTCCTATGATATTCTAAGAAGTAACTGTAACCATGGCATAAGCTATATTGGTTGTTTCTTACTTTGACTTGCTTCTACACCTTGGTAGCATGCTTAATCACGCCATCAAGAGTGCTAATAGGCTTAATCTAAGCCTTTGATAAAGTTTCATCACTCAAACCCTCGTATAAATCATACAATGGCCCTCTCGTAGTGGCTCTTGAACATCTCAAAGTAGTTGTAAAAATCCAACTACTTTGACTCTACTTTAACACTTCTATTCACTCTTATTTGTATCTTGAAGGTTCATAACTCTCTTTTAGGTGAATCAGCTTGAAATTGGCCAAATTATTGTCAATGAAACCATTGATTCTTCATATTCAAATCAATAGGTGTTGTTTCAGCCTCCATATGTGTCTTCTTGCTACAAAACCCCATATTCACCATTAGAAACTCCTATGAGATGCTAAGAAGAAACGGAACCATGGCATAAGCTATATTGGTTGTTTTACTTTGACTTGCTTCTACACCTTGGTAGCATGCTTAATCACGCCATCAAGAGTGCTAATAGGCTTAATCTAAGCCTTTGATAAAGTTTCATCACTCAAACCCTGTATAAATCATACAATGGTCCTCTCGTAGTGGTTTTGAACATCTCAAAGTAGTTGTAAAAAATCCAACTACTTTGACTCTACTTTAACACTTCTATTCACTCTTATTTGTATCTTGAAGGTTCATAACTCTCTTTTTAGGTGAATCAGCTTGAAATTGGCCAAATTATTGTCAATGAAACCATTGATTCTTCATATTCAAATCAATAGGTGTTGTTTCAGCCTCCATATGTGTCTTCTTGCTACAAAACCCCATATTCACCATTAGAAACTCCTATGAGATCCTAAGAAGTAACAGAACCATGGCATAAGCTATATTGGTTGTTTCTTACTTTGACTTGCTTCTACACGTTGGTAGCATGCTTAATCACGTCATCAAGAGTGCTAATAGGCTTAATCTAAGCCTTTGATAAAGTTTCATCACTCAAAACCTGTATAAATCAGACAATGGCCCTCTGTAGTGGCTCTTGAATATCTCAAAGTAGTTGCAAAAATCTATCTACTTTGGCTCTACGTTAACACTTCTATTCTCTCTTATTTGTATCTTGAAGGTTCATAACTCTCTTTTTAGGCGAATCAGCTTGAAATTGGCCAAATTATTGTCAATGAAACCATTGATTCTTCATATTCAAATCAATAGGTGTTGTTTCAGCCTCCATATGTATCTTCTTGCTACAAAACCCCATATTCACCATTAGAAACTCGTATGAGATTCTAAGAAGTAACAGAACTATGGCATAAGCTATATTGGTTGTTTCTTACTTTGACTTGCTTCTACACCTTGGTAGCATGCTTAATCACGTCATTAAGAGTGCTAATAGGCTTAATCTAAGCCTTTGATAAAGTTTCATCACTCAAACCCTGTTTAAATCATACAATGGCCTCCTCTGTAGTGGTTTTGAACATCTCAAAGCAGTTGTAAGAGATCCAACTACTTTGACTCTACTTTAACACTTCTATTCACTCTTATTTGTATCTTGAAGGTTCATAACTCTCTTTTTAGGTGAATCAGCTTGAAATTGGCCAAATTATTGTCAATGAAACCATTGATTCTTCATATTCAAATCAATAGGTGTTGTTTCAGCCTCCATATGTGTCTTCTTGCTACAAAACCCCATATTCACCATTAGAAACTCCTATGAGATTCTAAGAAGTAACAGAATTATGGCATAAGCTATATTGGTTGTTTCTTACTTTGACTTGCTTATGCCCCTTGGTAGCATGCTTAACCCCGCCATTAAGAATGCTAATAGGCTTAATCTAAGCCTTTGATAAAGTTTCAACACCCAAACCCTGTATAAATCATACAATGGCCCTCTCGTAGGGCTTTGAACATCTCAAAGTAGTTGTAAAAATCCAACTACTTTGACTCTACTTTAACACTTCTATTCACTCTTATTTGTATCTTGAAGGTTCACAACTCCGCTTTTAGGTGAATCAGCTTGAAATTGGCCAAATTATTGTCAATGAAACCATTGATTCTTCATATTCAAATCAATAGGTGTTGTTTCAGCCTCCATATGTGTCTTCTTGCTACAAAACCCCATATTCACCATTAGAAACTCCTATGAGATTCTAAGAAGTAACAGAACTATGGCATAAGCTATATTGGTTGTTTCTTACTTTGACTTGCTTCTACACCTTGGTAGCATGCTTAATCACGCCCTCAAGATTGCTTCTAGGCTTCATCTAAGACTTTGATTAAGTATCATCACTCAAACCCTGTATAAATCATACAATGGCCCTCTCATAGTGGTCTTGAACATCTCAAAGGAGTTGTACAAATCTAACTACTTTGCCTCTAGTTTAACACTTCTATTCACTCTTATTTGTATCTTGAAGGTTCATAACTCTTTTTAGGTGAATCAGCTTGAAATTGGCCAAATTATTGTCAATGAAACCATTGATTCTTCATATTCAAATCAATAGGTGTTGTTTCAGCCTCCATATGTGTCTTCTTGCTACAAAACCCCATATTCACCATTAGAAACTCCTATGAGATCCTAAGAAGTAACAGAACCATGGCATAAGCTATATTGGTTGTTTCTTACTTTGACTTGCTTCTACACCTTGGTAGCATGCTTAATCACGGCATCAAGAGTGCTAATAGGCTTAATCTACGCCTTTGATAAAGTTTCATCACTCAAACCCTCGTATAAATCATACAATGGCCCTCGTAGTGGCTTTGAACATCTCAAAGTAGTTGTAAAAATCCAACTACTTTGACTCTACTTTAACACTTCTATGCACTCTTATGTGTATATTTAAGGTTCATAACTCAGCTCTTAGGTGAATCAGCTTGAAATTGGCCAAATTATTGTCAATGAAACCATTGATTCTTCATATTCAAATCAATAGATGTTGTTTCAGCCTCCATATATGTCTTCTTGCTACAAAACCCCATATTTACCATTAGAAACTTCTATGAGATTCTAAGAAGTAACAGAACTATGGCATAAGCTATATTGGTTTTTTCTTACTTTGACTTGCTTGTACACCTTGGTAGCATACTTAATCACGTCATCAAGAGTGCTAATAGGCTTAATCTAAGCCTTTGATAAAGTTTCAACACTCAAACCCTGTATAAATCATACAATGGTCTTCTGTAGTGGCTCTTGAACATCTCAAAGTAGTTGTAAAAATCCAACTACTTTGACTCTACTTTAACACTTCTATTCACTCTTATTTGTATCTTGAAGGTTCATAACTCTCTTTTTAGGTGAATCAGCTTGAAATTGGCCAAATTATTGTCAATGAAACCATTGATTCTTCATATTCAAATCAATAGGTGTTGTTTCAGCCTCCATATGTGTCTTCTTGCTACAAAACCCCATATTCACCATTAGAAACTCCTATGAGATTCTAAGAAGTAACAGAACCATGGCATAAGCTATATTGGTTGTTTCTTACTTTGACTTGCTTCTACACGTTGGTAGCATGCTTAATCACGTCATCAAGAGTGCTAATAGGCTTAATCTAAGCCTTTGATAAAGTTTCATCACTCAAACCCTGTATAAATCATACAATGGCCCCTCTCAGAGTGGCTTTGAACATCTCAAAATAGTTGTAAAAAATCCAACTACTTTGACTCTACTTTAACACTTCTATTCACTCTTATTTGTATCTTGAAGGTTCATAACTCTCTTTTTAGGTGAATCAGCTTGAAATTGGCCAAATTATTGTCAATGAAACCATTGATTCTTCATATTCAAATCAATAGGTGTTGTTTCAGCCTCCATATGTGTCTTCTTGCTACAAAACCCCATATTCACCATTAGAAACTCCTATGAGATTCTAAGAACTAACAGAACTGTGGGATAAGCTATAATACTTGTTTCTTACTTTGACTTGCTTCTCCACCTTGGTAGCATGCTTAATCACGTCATCAAGAGTGCTAATAGGCTTAATCTAAGCCTTTGATAAAGTTTCATCACTCAAACCCTGTATAAATCATACAATGGTCCTCTAGAGTGGCTCTTGAACATCTCAAAGTAGTTGTAAAAATCCAACTACCTTGACTCCACTTTAACACTTCTATTCACTCTTATTTGTATCTTGAAGGTTCATAACTCTCTTTTTAGGTGAATCAGCTTGAAATTGGCCAAATTATTGTTAATGAAACCATTGATTGTTCATATTCAAATCAATAGGTGTTGTTTCAGCCTCCATATGTGTCTTCTTTCTACAAAACCCCATATTCACCATTAGAAACTCTTATGAGATTCTAAGAAGTAACAGAACTATGGCATAAGCTATATTGGTTCTTTCTTACTTTGACTTGCTTCTACAACTTGGTAGCATGCTTAATCACGTCATCAAGAGTGCTAATAGGCTTAATCTAAGCCTTTGATAAAGTTTCATCACTCAAACCCTGTATAAATCATACAATGGCCCTCTCGTAGTGGCTTTGAACATATCAAAGTAGTTGTAAAAATCCAAATAGTTTGACTCTACTTTAACACTTCTATTAACTCATATGTGTATCTGGAAGGTTCATAACTCTCTTTTTAGGTGAATCAGCTTGAAATTGGCCAAATTATTGTCAATGAAACCATTGATTCTTCATATTCAAATCAATAGGTGTTGTTTCAGCCTCCATATGTGTCTTCTTGCTACAAAACCCCATATTCACCATTAGAAACTCCTATGAGATCCTAAGAAGTAACAGAACTATGGCATAAGCTATATTGGTTGTTTCTTACTTTGACTTGCTTCTACACGTTGGTAGCATGCTTAATCACGTCATCAAGAGTGCTAATAGGCTTAATCTAAGCCTTTGATAAAGTTTCATCACTCAAACCCTGTATAAATCATACAATGGTCCTCTGTAGTGGCTCTTGAACATCTCAAAGTAGTTGTAAAAATCCAACTACTTTGACTCTACTTTAACACTTCTATTCACTCTTATTTGTATCTTGAAGGTTCATAACTCTTTTTTTAGGTGAATCAGCTTGAAATTGGCCAAATTATTGTCAATGAAACCATTGATTCTTCATATTCAAATCAATAGGTGTTGTTTCAGCCTCCATATGTGTCTTCTTGCTACAAAACCCCATATTCACCATTAGAAACTCCTATGAGATTCTAAGAAGTAACAGAACTATGGCATAAGCTATATTGGTTGTTTCTTACTTTGACTTGCTTCTACACCTTGGTAGCATGCTTAATCACGTCATCAAGAGTGCTAATAGGCTTAATCTAAGCCTTTGATAAAGTTTCATCACTCAAACCCTGTATAAATCATACAATGGCCCTCTCATAGTGGCTTTTGAACATCTCAAAGTAGTTGTAAAAATCCTACTACTTTGACTCTACTTTAACACTTCTATTCACTCTTATTTGTATCTTGAAGGTTCATAACTCTCTTTTTAGGTGAATCAGCTTGAAATTGGCCAAATTATTGTCAATGAAACCATTGATTCTTCATATTCAAATCAATAGGTGTTGTTTCAGCCTCCATATATGTCTTCTTGCTACAAAACCCCATATTCACCATTAGAAACTCCTATGAGATTCTAAGAAGTAACAGAACTATGGCATAAGCTATATTGGTTGTTTCTTACTTTGACTTGCTTCTACACCTTGGTAGCATGCTTAATCACGTCATCAAGAGTGCTAATAGGCTTAATCTAAGCCTTTGATAAAGTTTCGTCACTCAAACCCTGTATAAAGCATACAATGGCCCTCTCGAAGTGGTTTTGAACATCTCAAAGTAGTTGTAAAAATCCAACTAGTTTCACTCTACTTTAACACTTCTATTCACTCTTATTTGTATCTTGAAGGTTCATAACTCTCTTTTAGGTGAATCAGCTTGAAATTGGCCAAATTATTATCAATGAAACCATTGATTCTTCATATTCAAATCAATAGGTGTTGTTTCAGCCTCCATATGTGTCTTCTTGCTACAAAACCCCATATTCACCATTAGAAACTCCTATGAGATCCTAAGAAGTAACAGAACCATGGCATAAGCTATATTGGTTGTTTCTTACTTTGACTTGCTTCTACACGTTGGTAGCATGCTTAATCACGTCATCAAGAGTGCTAATAGGCTTAATCTAAGCCTTTGATAAAGTTTCATCACTCAAACCCTGTATAAATCATACAATGGCCCTCTAGTAGGTCTTGAACATCTCAAAGTAGTTGTAAAAATCCAACTACTTTGACTCTACTTTAACACTTCTAGGCACTCTTATGTGTGTCTTGAAGGTACGTAACTCGCTGTTGAGGTGAATCAGCTTGAAATTGGCCAAATTATTGTCAATGAAACCATTGATTCTTCATATTCAAATCAATAGGTGTTGTTTCAGCCTCCATATGTGTCTTCTTGCTACAAAACCCCATATTCACCATTAGAAACTCCTATGAGATCCTAAGAAGTAACAGAACCATGGCATAAGCTATATTGGTTGTTTCTTACTTTGACTTGCTTCTACACGTTGGTAGTATGCTTAATCACGGCTTCAAGTGTGCTAATAGGCTTAATCTAAGCCGTTGAGAAAGTTTCATCACTCAATCACTGTATATATCTTACGATGGCCCTCTCGTAGTGGCTTTGAACATCTCAAAGTAGTTGTAAAAATCCAACTACTTTGACTCTACTTTAACACTTCTATTCACTCTTATTTGTATCTTGAAGGTTCATAACTCCTTTTTAGGTGAATCAGCTTGAAATTGGCCAAATTATTGTCAATGAAACCATTGATTCTTCATATTCAAATCAATAGGTGTTGTTTCAGCCTCCATATGTGTCTTCTTGCTAAAAAAACCCCATATTCACCATCAGAAACTCCTATGAGATTCTAAGAAGTAATGAACCATGGCATAAGCTAGATTGGTTGTTTCTTACTTGGACTTGCTTCTACACATTGGTAGCATGCTTAAGCACGGCATCAAGAGTGCTTGTAGGCGTAATCTAAGCCTTTGATAAGGATTCATAACTCAAACCCTGTATAAATCATACAATGGCCCTCTCAGTGGTTTTGAACATCTCAAAGTAGTTGTAAAAATCCAACTACTTTGACTCTACTTTAACACTTCTATTCACTCTTATTTGTATCTTGAAGGTTCATAACTCTCTTTTTAGGTGAATCAGCTTGAAATTGGCCAAATTATTGTCAATGAAACCATTGATTCTTCATATTCAAATCAATAGGTGTTGTTTCAGCCTCCATATGTGTCTTCTTGCTACAAAACCCCATATTCACCATTAGAAACTCCTATGAGATTCTAAGAAGTAACAGAACCATGGCATAAGCTATATTGGTTGTTTCTTACTTTGACTTGCTTCTACACGTTGGTAGCATGCTTAATCGCGACATCAAGAGTGCTAATAGGCTTAATCTATGCCTCTGCTAAACTCTCATCACTCCAACCCTCCCCCAATCATAAAATGGCCCCCTGTAGTGGCTCTTGAACATCTCAAAGTACTTGTAAAAATCCAACTACTTTGACTCTACTTTAACACTTCTATTCACTCTTATTTGTATCTTGAAGGTTCATAACTCTCTTTTTAGGTGAATCAGCTTGAAATTGGCCAAATTATTGTCAATGAAACCATTGATTCTTCATATTCAAATCAATAGGTGTTGTTTCAGCCTCCATATGTGTCTTCTTGCTACAAAACCCCATATTCACCATTAGAAACTCCTATGAGATTCTAAGAAGTAACAGAACTATGGCATAAGCTATATTGGTTGTTTCTTACTTTGACTTGCTTCTACACCTTGGTAGCATGCTTAATCACGTCATCAAGAGTGCTAATAGGCTTAATCTAAGCCTTTGATAAAGTTTCATCACTCAAACTCTGTATAAATCATACAATCGCCCTCTGTAGTGGCTCTTGAACATCTCAAAGTAGTTGTAAAAATTCAACTAGTTTGACTCTACTTTAACACTTCTATTCACTCTTATTTGTATCTTGAAGGTTCATAACTCTAATTTTAGGTGAATCAGCTTGAAATTGGCCAAATTATTATCAATGAAACCATTGATTCTTCATATTCAAATCAATAGGTGTTGTTTCAGCCTCCATATGTGTCTTCTTGCTACAAAACCCCATATTCACCATTAGAAACTCGTATGAGATTCTAAGAAGTAACAGAACTATGGCATAAGCTATATTGGTTGTTTCTTACTTTGACTTGCTTCTATACCTTGGTAGCATGCTTAATCACGTCATAAAGAGTGCTAATAGGCTTAATCTAAGCCTTTGATAAAGTTTCATCACTCAAACCCTGTATAAATCATATAATGGTCCTCTGTAGTGGCTCTTGAACATCTCAAAGTAGTTGTAAAAAATCCAACTACTTTGACTTTACTTTAACACTTCTATTCACTCTTATTTGTATCTTGAAGGTTTATAACTCTGTTTTTAGGTGAATCAGCTTGAAATTGGCCAAATTATTGTCAATGAAACCATTGATTCTTCATATTCAAATCAATAGGTGTTGTTTCAGCCTCCATATGTGTCTTCTTGCTACAAAACCCCATATTCACCATTAGAAACTCCTATGAGATCCTAAGAAGTAATGTAACTATGGCATAAGCTATATTGGTTGTTTCTTACTTTGAATTGCTTCTACACCTTGGTAGCATGCTTAATCATGTCATCAAGAGTTCTAATAGGCTTAATCTAAGCCTTTGATAAAGTTTCATCACTCAAACCCTGTATAAATCATACAATGGCCCTCTCAGAGTGGTTTTGAACATCTCAAAGTAGTTGTAAAAAATCCAACTACTTTGACTCTACTTTAACACTTCTATTCACTCTTATTTGTATCTTGAAGGTTCATAACTCTGTTTTAGGTGAATCAGCTTGAAATTGGCCAAATTATTGTCAATGAAACCATTGATTCTTCATATTCAAATCAATAGGTGTTGTTTCAGCCTCCATATGTGTCTTCTTGCTACAAAACCCCATATTCACCATTAGAAACTCCTATGAGATTCTAAGAAGTAACAGAACTATGGCATAAGCTATATTGGTTGTTTCTTACTTTGACTTGCTTCTACACCTTGGTAGCATGCTTAATCCCGTCATAAAGAGTGCTAATAGGCTTAATCTAAACCTTTGATAAAGTTTCATCACTCAAACCCTGTCTAAATCATTCAATGGCCCTCTCAGTGGGTTTGAACATCTCAAAGTAGTTGTAAAAATCCAACTACTTTGACTCTACTTTAACACTTCTATTCACTCTTATTTGTATCTTGAAGGTTCATAACTCTCTTTATAGGTGAATCAGCTTGAAATTGGCCACACTATTGTCAATGTAACCATCGATTCTTCAGATTCAAATCAATAGGTGTTGTTTCAGCCTCCATATGTGTCATCTTGCTACAAAAACCCCATATTCACCATTAGAAACTCCTAGGAGATTCTAAGAAGTAACAGAATTCTGGCACACGCTATATTGGTTGTTTCTTACTTTGACTTGCTTCTACACCTTGGTAGCATGCTTAATCACGTCATCAAGAGTGCTAGTAGGCTTAATCTAAGCCTTTGATAAAGTTTCATCACTCAAACTCAGTATAAATCATACAATGGCCCTCTGTAGTGGCTCTTGAACATCTCAAAGTAGTTGTAAAAATCCAACTACTTTGACTCTACTTTAACACTTCTATTCACTCTTATTTGTATCTTGAAGGTTCATAACTCTCTTTTTAGGTGAATCAGCTTGAAATTGGCCAAATTATTGTCAATGAAACCATTGATTCTTCATATTCAAATCAATAGGTGTTGTTTCAGCCTCCATATGTGTCTTCTTGCTACAAAACCCCATATTCACCATTAGAAACTCCTATGAGATTCTAAGAAGTAACAGAACTATGGCATAAGCTATATTGGTTGTTTCTTACTTTGACTTGCTTCTACACCTTGGTAGCATGCTTAATCACGTCATCAAGAGTGCTAATAGGCTTAATCTAAGCCTTTGATAAAGTTTCATCACTCAAACCCTGTATAAATCATATAATGGTCCTCTGTAGTGGCTCTTGAACATCTCAAAGTAGTTGTAAAAATTCAACTACTTTGACTCTACTTTAACACTTCTATTCACTCTTATTTGTATCTTGAAGGTTCATAACTCTGTTTTTAGGTGAATCAGCTTGAAATTGGCCAAATTATTGTCAATGAAACCATTGATTCTTCATATTCAAATCAATAGGTGTTGTTTCAGCCTCCATATGTGTCTTCTTGCTACAAAACCCCATATTCACCATTAGAAACTCCTATGAGATTCTAAGAAGTAACAGAACTATGGCATAAGCTATATTGGTTGTTTCTTACTTTGACTTGCGTCTACGCCTTGGTAGCATGCTTAATCATGACATCAAGAGTGCTAATAGGCTTAATCTAAGCCTTTGATAAAGTTTCATCACTCAAACCCTGTATAAATCATACAATGGCCCTCTCAGAGTGGCTTTGAACATCTCAAAGTAGTTGTAAAAATCCAACTACTTTGACTCTACTTTAACACTTCTATTCACTCTTATTTGTATCTTGAAGGTTCATAACTCTCTTTTAGGTCGAAAGAGCTTGGAGTTGGGCAAATTGTTGTCAATGATGGTCTTCGTGCTTCATAATCAAATCTAAAGGTGTTTTTTCAGCCTCCTTATGTGTCTTCTTGCTACTAAACCCCATATTCACCATTAGAAACTCCTATGAGATTCTAAGAAGTAACAGAACCATGGCATAAGCTATATTGGTTGTTTCTTACTTTGACTTGCTTCTACACGTAGGTAGCATGCTTAATCACGCCATCAAGAGTGCTAATAGGCTTAATCTAAGCCTTTGATAAAGTTTCATCACTCAAACCCTGTATAAATCATACAATGGCCCTCTCAGTAGTGCTTTGAACATCTCAAAGTAGTTGGAAAAATCCAACTACTTTGACTCTACTTTAACACTTCTATTCACTCTTATTTGTAGCTTGAAGGTTCGTAACTCGCTTTTTAGGTGAATCAGCTTGAAATTGGCCAAATTATTGTCAATGAAACCATTGATTCTTCATATTCAAATCAATAGGTGTTGTTTCAGCCTCCATATGTGTCTTCTTGCTACAAAACCCCATATTCACCATTAGAAACTCCTATGAGATTCTAAGAAGTAACAGAACTATGGCATAAGCTATATTGGTTGCTTTTACTTTGACTTGCTTCTACACCTTGGTAGCATGCTTAATCACGCCATCAAGAGTGCTAATAGGCTTAATCTAAGCCTTTGATAAAGTTTCATCACTCAAACCCTGTATAAATCATACAATGGCCCTCTCGTAGTGGCTTTGAACATCTCAAAGTAGTTGTAAAAAATCCAACTACTTTGACTCTACTTTAACACTTCTATTCACTCTTATTTGTATCTTGAAGGTTCATAACTCCTTTTTAGGTGAATCAGCTTGAAATTGGCCAAATTATTGTCAATGAAACCATTGATTCTTCATATTCCCAACAATAGGTGTTGTTTAAGCTGCAATATGTGTCTTCTTGCTACAAAACCCCATATTCACCATTAGAAACTCCTAGGAGATTCTAAGAAGTAACAGAACTACGGCATAAGCTATATTGGTTGTTTCTTACTTTAACTTGCTTCTACACCTTGGTAGCTTGCTTAATCACGTCATCAAGAGTGCTAATAGGCTTAATCTAAGCCTTTGATAAAGTTTCATCACTCAAACCCTGTATAAATCATACAATGGCCCTCTGTAGTGGATTTTGAACATCTCAAAGTAGTTGTAAAAATCCAACTACTTTGACTCTACGTTAACACTTCTTTTCTCTCTTATTTGTATCTTGAAGGTTCATAACTCTCTTTTAGGTGAATCAGCTTGAAATTGGCCAAATTATTGTCAATGAAACCATTGATTCTTCATATTCAAATCAATAGGTGTTGTTTCAGCCTCCATATGTGTCTTCTTGCTACAAAACCCCATATTCACCATTAGAAACTTCTATGAGATTCTAAGAAGTAACAGAACTATGGCATAAGCTATATTGGTTGTTTCTTACTTTGACTTGCTTCTACACCTTGGTAGCATGCTTAATCACGCCATCAAGAGTGCTAATAGGCTTAATCTAAGCCTTTGATAAAGTTTCATCACTCATACCCTGTATAAATCATACAATGGCACTCTGTAGTGGCTCTTGAACATCTCAAAGTAGTTGTAAAAATCCAACTACTTTGACTCTACTTTAACACTTCTATTCACTCTTATTTGTATCTTGAAGGTTCATAACTCTCTTTTTAGGTGAATCAGCTTGAAATTGGCCAAATTATTGTCAATGAAACCATTGATTCTTCATATTCAAATCAATAGGTGTTGTTTCAGCCTCCATATGTGTCTTCTTGCTACAAAACCCCATATTCACCATTAGAAACTCCTATGAGATTCTAAGAAGTAATGTAACCATGGCATAAGCTATATTGGTTGTTTCTTACTTTGACTTGCTTCTACACCTTGGTAGCATGCTTAATCACGCCATCAAGAGTGCTAATAGGCTTAATCTAAGCCTTTGATAAAGTTTCATCACTCAAACCCTGTATAAATCATACAATGGCCCTCTCAGAGTGGCTTTGAACATCTCAGAGTGGTTGTAAAAATCCAACAACTTTGACTGTACTTTAACACTTCTATTCACTCTAAATGGTATCTTGAAGGGTCATAACTCCGTTTTTTTTGTATCAGCTTGAAATTGGCCAAATTATTGTCAATGAAACCATTGATTCTTCATATTCAAATCAATAGGTGTTGTTTCAGCCTCCATATGTGTCTTCTTGCTACAAAACCCCATATTCACCATTAGAAACTCCTATGAGATTCTAAGAAGTAACAGAACTATGGCATAAGCTATATTGGTTGTTTCTTACTTTGACTTGCTTCTACACCTTGGTAGCATGCTTAATCACGGCATCAAGAGTGCTAATAGGCTTAATCTAAGCCTTTGATAAAGTTTTATCACTGAAACCCTGTATAAATCATACAATGGCCCTCTGAAGTGGCTTTGAACATCTCAAAGTAGTTGTAAAAAATCCAACTACTTTGACTCTACTTTAACACTTCTATTCACTCTTATTTGTATCTTGAAGGTTCATAACTCTTTTTAGGTGAATCAGCTTGAAATTGGCCAAAGTATTGTCAATGAAACCATTGATTGTCATATTCAAATCAATCGGTGTTGTTTCAGCCTCCATGTGTGTCTTCTTGCTACAAAACCCCATATTCACCATTAGAATCTGCTTTCAGCTTCTAACACGTAACTGAACCACGGCATAAGCTATATGGGTTGTTTCTTACTTTGACTTGCTTCTACACCTTGGTAGCATGCTTAATCACGGCATAAGTAGTGCTGATAGACTTATTCTACGCCTTTGATAAAGTTTCATCACTCAAACCCCTGTATAAATCATACAATGGCCCTCTCAGTGGTTTTGAACATCTCAAAGTAGTTGTAAAAATCCAACTACTTTGACTCTACTTTAACACTTCTATTCACTCTTATTTGTATCTTGAAGGTTCATAACTCTCTTTTTAGGTGAATCAGCTTGAAATTGGCCAAATTATTGTCAATGTAACCATTGATTCTTCATATTCAAATCAATAGGTGTTGTTTCAGCCTCCATATGTGTCTTCTTGCTACAAAACCCCATATTCACCATTAGAAACTCCTATGAGATTCTAAGAAGTAACAGCACTATGGCATAAGCTATATTGGTTGTTTCTTACTTTGACTTGCTTCTACACCTTGGTAGCATGCTTAATCACGTCATCAAGAGTCCTCATAGGCTCAATCTAAACCTTTGATAAAGTTTCATCACTCAAACCCTGTATAAATCATACAATGGTCCTCTATAGTGGGTCTTGAACATCTCAAAGTAGTTGTAAAAATCCAACTCCTTTGACTCCACTTCAACACTTCTATTCACTCTTATTTGTATCTTGAAGGTTCATAACTCTAATTTTAGGTGAATCAGCTTGAAATTGGCCAAATTATTATCAATGAAACCATTGATTCTTCATATTCAAATCAATAGGTGTTGTTTCAGCCTCCATATGTGTCTTCTTGCTACAAAACCCCATATTCACCATTAGAAACTCGTATGAGATTCTAAGAAGTAACAGAACTATGGCATAAGCTATATTGGTTGTTTCTTACTTTGACTTGCTTCTATACCTTGGTAGCATGCTTAATCACGTCATAAAGAGTGCTAATAGGCTTAATCTAAGCCTTTGATAACGTTTCCTCACTCAAACCCTGGATAAATCATACAATGGCCCTCTGTAGTGGTTTTAAAAAATCAAAAAAAAAAAAAAAAAAAAAAAAAATTAAACCACTTTAAAAATAAAAAAAATCCTTTTTTTTTTTTTTAAAAAATAAAAAATATTTTTTTGTAAAAAATTAAAAGGGGTTTAATAAATTGGCCAAATTATTGTCAATGAAACCATTGATTCTTCATATTCAAATCAATAGGTGTTGTTTCAGCCTCCATATGTGTCTTCTTGCTACAAAACCCCATATTCACCATTAGAAACTCCTATGAGATTCTAAGAAGTAACAGAACTATGGCATAAGCTATATTGGTTGTTTCTTACTTTGACTTGCTTCTACACCTTGGTAGCATGCTTAATCACGTCATCAAGAGTGCTAATAGGCTTAATCTAAGCCTTTGATAAAGTTTCATCACTCAAACCCTGTATAAATCATACAATGGCCCTCTCGTAGTGGCTTTGAACATCTCAAAGTAGTTGTAAAAATCCAACTACTTTGACTCTACTTTAACACTTCTATTCACTCTTATTTGTATCTTGAAGGTTCATAACTCTCTTTTAGGTGAATCAGCTTGAAATTGGCCAAATTATTGTCAATGAAACCATTGATTCTTCATATTCAAATCAATAGGTGTTGTTTCAGCCTCCATATGTGTCTTCTTGCTACAAAACCCCATATTCACCATTAGAAACTCCTATGAGATTCTAAGAAGTAACAGAACTATGGCATAAGCTATATTGGTTGTTTCTTACTTTGACTTGCTTCTACACCTTGGTAGCATGCTTAATCACGTCATCAAGAGTGCTAATAGGCTTAATCTAAGCCTTTGATAAAGTTTCATCACTCAAACCCTGTATAAATCATACAAAGGTCCTCGATAGTGGCTCTTGAACATCTCAAAGTAGTTGTAAAAATCTAACTACTTTGACTCTACTTTAACACTTCTATTTACTCTTATTTGTATCTTGAAGGTTCATAACTCTCTTTTTAGGTGAATCAGCTTGAAATTGGCCAAATTATTGTCAATGAAACCATTGATTCTTCATATTCAAATCAATAGGTGTTGTTTCAGCCTCCATATGTGTCTTCTTGCTACAAAACCCCATATTCACCATTAGAAACTCCTATGAGATTCTAAGAAGTAACAGAACTATGGCATAAGCTATATTGGTTGTTTCTTACTTTGACTTGCTTCTACACCTTGGTAGCATGCTTAATCACGGCATCAAGAGTGCTAATAGGCTTAATCGAAGCCTTTGATAAAATTTCATCACTCAAACCCTGTATAAATCATACAATGGCCCTCTCGTAGGGCTTTGAACATCTCAAAGTAGATGTAAAAATCTAACTACTTTGACTCTACTTTAACACTTCTATTCACTCTTATTTGTATCTTGAAGGTTCATAAGTCTCTTTTTAGGTGAATCAGCTTGAAATTGGCCAAATGATTGTCAATGAAACCATTGATTCTTCATATTCAAATCAATAGGTGTTGTTTCAACCTCTGTATGTGTCTTCTTGCTACAAAACCCCATATTCACCATTAGAAACTCCTATGAGATTCTAAGATGTAATAGAACTATGGGATAAGCTATAATGGTTGTTTCTTACTTTGACTTGCTTCTACACCTTGGTAGCATGCTTAATCACGTCATCAAGAGTGCTAATAGGCTTAATCTAAGCCTTTGATAAAGTTTCATCACTCAAACCCTGTATAAATCATACAATGGCCCTCTCAGTGGTTCTTGAACATCTCAAAGTAGTTGTAAAAATCCAACTACTTTGACTCTACTTTAACACTTCTATTCACTCTTATTTGTATCTTGAAGGTTCATAACTCTTTTTAGGTGAATCAGCTTGAAATTGGCCAAATTATTGTCAATGAAACCATTGATTCTTCATATTCAAATCAATAGGTGTTGTTTCAGCCTCCATATGTGTCTTCTTGCTACAAAACCCCATATTCACCATTAGAAACTCCTATGAGATTCTAAGAAGTAACAGAACTATGGCATAAGCTATATTGGTTGTTTCTTACTTTGACTTGCTTCTACACCTTGGTAGCATGCTTAATCACGTCATCAAGAGTGCTAATAGGCTTAATCTAAGCCTTTGATAAAGTTTCATCACTCAAACCCTGTATAAATCATACAATGGCCCTCTCTAGTGGCTCTTGAACATCTCAAAGTAGTTGTAAAAATCCAACTACTTTGACTCTACTTTAACACTTCTATTCACTCTTATTTGTATCTTGAAGGTTCATAACTCCCTTTTTAGGTGAATCAGCTTGAAATTGGCCAAATTATTGTCAATGAAACCATTGATTCTTCATATTCAAATCAATAGGTGTTGTTTCAGCCTCCATATGTGTCTTCTTGCTACAAAACCCCATATTCACCATTAGAAACTCCTATGAGATTCTAAGAAGTAACAGAACTATGGCATAAGCTATATTGGTTGTTTCTTACTTTGACTTGCTTCTACACCTTGGTAGCATGCTTAACCACCCCATCGAGAGTGCCACTAGCCTTAACCTAAGCCCTTGATAACGCTTCCTCACTCGCACCCTGTATAACTCATACAATGGCCCTCTCAAGTGGCTCTTCAACATCTCAAAGTAGTTGTAAAAATCCAACTACTTTGACTCTACTTTAACACTTCTATTAACTCTCATTTGTATCTTGAACTGACATAACTCTGGTTTTAGGTGAATCAGCTTGAAATTGGCCAAATTATTGTCAATGAAACCATTGATTCTTCATATTCAAATCAATAGGTGTTGTTTCAGCCTCCATATGTGTCTTCTTGCTACAAAACCCCATATTCACCATTAGAAACTTCTATGAGATTCTAAGAAGTAACAGAACCATGGCATAAGCTATATTGGTTGTTTACTTTGACTTGCTTCTACACCTTGGTAGCATGCTTAATCACGCCATCAAGAGTGCTAATAGGCTTAATCTAAGCCTTTGATAAAGTTTCATCACTCAAACCCTCGTATAAATCATACAATGGTCCTCTCAGTAGTGGCTTTGAACATCTCAAAGTAGTTGTAAAAATCCAACTACTTTGACTCTACTTTAACACTTCTATTCACTCTTATTTGTATCTTGAAGGTTCATAACTCTCTTTTAGGTGAATCAGCTTGAAATTGGCCAAATTATTGTCAATGAAACCATTGATTCTTCATATTCAAATCAATAGGTGTTGTTTCAGCCTCCATATGTGTCTTTTTGCTACAAAACCCCATATTCACCATTAGAAACTCCTATGAGATTCTAAGAAGTAACAGAACTATGGGATAAGCTATAATGGTTGTTTACTTTCACTTGCTTCCACACCTTGGAAGCATGCTTAATCACGTCATCAAGAGTGCTAATAGGCTTAATCTAAGCCTTTGATATAGTTTCATCACTCAAACCCTGTATAAATCATACAATGGCCCTCTCGTAGTGGCTTTGAACATCTCAAAGTAGTTGTAAAAATCCAACTACTTTGACTCTACTTTAACACTTCTATTCACTCTTATTTGTATCTTGAAGGTTCATAACTCTCTTTTTAGGTGAATCAGCTTGAAATTGGCCAAATTATTGTCAATGAAACCATTGATTCTTCATATTCAAATCAATAGGTGTTGTTTCAGCCTCCATATGTGTCTTCTTGCTACAAAACCCCATATTCACCATTAGAAACTCCTATGAGATTCTAAGAAGTAACAGAACTATGGCATAAGCTATATATGTTGTTTCTTACTTTGACTTGCTTCTACACCTTGGTAGCATGCTTAATCACGTCATCAAGAGTGCTAATAGGCTTAATCTAAGCCTTTTATAAAGTTTCATCACTCAAACCCTGTATAAATCATACAATGGCCCTCTGTAGTGGCTCTTGAACATCTCAAAGTAGTTGTAAAAATCCAACTACTTTGACTCTACTTTAACACTTCTATTCACTCTTATTTGTATCTTGAAGGTTCATAACTCTGTTTTTAGGTGAATCAGCTTGAAATTGGCCAAATTATTGTCAATGAAACCATTGATTCTTCATATTCAAATCAATAGGTGTTGTTTCAGCCTCCATATGTGTCTTCTTGCTACAAAACCCCATATTCACCATTAGAAACTCCTATGAGATCCTAAGAAGTAACAGAACTATGGCATAAGCTATATTGGTTGTTTCTTACTTTGACTTGCTTCTACACGTTGGTAGCATGCTTAATCACGTCATCAAGAGTGCTAATAGGCTTAATCTAAGCCTTTGATAAAGTTTCATCACTCAAACCCTGTATAAATCATACAATGGCCCTCTGTAGTGGCTCTTGAACATCTCAAAGTAGTTGTAAAAATCCAACTACTTTGACTCTACTTTAACACTTCTATTCACTCTTATTTGTATCTTGAACGTTCATAACTCTGTTTTTAGGTGAATCAGCTTGAAATTGGCCAAATTATTGTCAATGAAACCATTGATTCTTCATATTCAAATCAATAGGTGTTGTTTCAGCCTCCATATGTGTCTTCTTTCTACAAAACCCCATATTCACCATTAGAAACTCTTATGAGATTCTAAGAAGTAACAGAACTATGGCATAAGCTATATTGGTTGTTTCTTACTTTGACTTGCTTCTACACCTTGGTAGCATGCTTAATCACGTCATCAAGAGTGCTAATAGGCTTAATCTAAGCCTTTGATAAAGTTTCATCACTCAAACCCTGTATAAATCATACAGAGGCCCTCTGTAGTGGCACTTGAACATCTCAAAGTAGTTGTAAAAATCCTACTACTTTGACTCAACTTTAACACTTCTATGCACTCTTATTTGTATCTTGAAGGTTCATAACTCTCTTTTTAGGTGAATCAGCTTGAAATTGGCCAAATTATTGTCAAAGAAACCATTGATTCTTCATATTCAAATCAATAGGTGTTGTTTCAGCCTCCATATGTGTCTTCTTGCTACAAAACCCCATATTCACCATTAGAAACTCCTATGAGATTCTAAGAAGTAACAGAACTATGGCATAAGCTATATTGGTTGTTTCTTACTTTGACTTGCTTCTACACCTTGGTAGCATGCTTAATCACGTCATCAAAAGTGCTAATAGGCTTAATCTAAGCCTTTGATAAAGTTTCATCACTCGAACCCTGTATAAATCATACAATGGCCCTCTGTAGTGGCTCTTGAACATCTCAAAGTAGTTGTAAAAATCCAACTACTTTGACTCTACTTTAACACTTCTATTCACTCTTATTTGTATCTTGAAGGTTCATAACTCTCTTTTTAGGTGAATCAGCTTGAAATTGGCCAAATTATTGTCAATGAAACCATTGATTCTTCATATTCAAATCAATAGGTGTTGTTTCAGCCTCCATATGTGTCTTCTTGCTACAAAACCCCATATTCACCATTAGAAACTCCTATGAGATTCTAAGAAGTAACAGAACTATGGCATAAGCTATATTGGTTGTTTCTTACTTTGACTTGCTTCTACACCTTGGTAGCATGCTTAATCATGTCATCAAGAGTGCTAATAGTCATAATCTAAGCCTTTTATGAAGTTTCATCACTCAAACCCAGTAGGGAGCAAACAATGGCTCTCGGTAGTGGCTCTTGAACATCTCAAAGTAGTTGTAAAAATCCTACTACTTTGACTCAACTTTAACACTTCTATTCACTCTTATTTGTATCTTGAAGGTTCAAAACTCTCTTTTTAGGTGAATCAGCTTGAAATTGGCCAAATTATTGTCAATGAAACCATTGATTCTTCATATTCAAATCAATAGGTGTTGTTTCAGCCTCCATATGTGTCTTCTTGCTACAAAACCCCATATTCACCATTAGAAACTCCTATGAGATTCTAAAAAGTAACAGAACTATGGCATAAGCTATATTGGTTGTTTCTTACTTTGACTTGCTTCTACACCTTGGTAGCATGCTTAATCCCGTCATAAAGAGTGCTAATAGGCTTAATCTAAGCCTTTGATAAAGTTTCATCACTCAAACCCTGTTTAAATCATACAATGGCCCTCTGTAGTGGCTCTTGAACATCTCAAAGTAGTTATAAAAGTCCAACTACTTTGACTCTACTTTAACACTTTTATTCACTTTTATTTGTATCTTGAAGGTTCATAACTCTCTTTTTAGGTGAATCAGCTTGAAATTGGCCAAAATATTGTCAATTAAACCATTGATTCTTCATATTCAAATCAATAGGTGTTGTTTCAGCCTCCATATGTGTCTTCTTGCTACAAAACCCCATATTCACCATTAGAAACTCCTATGAGATTCTAAGAAGTAACTGAACTATGGCATAAGCTATATTGGTTGTTTCTTACTTTGACTTGCTTCTACACCTTGGTAACATGTTTAATCACGTCATCAAGAGTGCTAATAGGCTTAATCTAAGCCTTTGATAAAGTTTCATCACTCGAACCCTGTATAAATCATACAATGGCCCTCGGTAGTGGCTCTTGAACATCTCACAGTAGTTGTAAAAATCCAACTACTTTGACTCTACTTTAACACTTCTATTCACTCTTATTTGTATCTTGAAGGTTCATAACTCTCTTTTTAGGTGAATCAGCTTGAAATTGGCCAAATTATTGTCAATGTAACCATTGATTCTTCATATTCAAATCAATAGGTGTTGTTTCAGCCTCCATATGTGTCTTCTTGCTACAAAACCCCATATTCACCATTAGAAACTCCTATGAGATTCTAAGAAGTAACAGAACTATGGGATAAGCTATAATGGTTGTTTCTTATTTTGACTTGCTTCTACACCTTAGTAGCATGCTTAATCACGTCATCAAGAGTGCTAATAGGCTTAATCTAAGCCTTTGATAACGTTCCATCACTCATTCCCGGTATTAATCATACAATGGCCCTCTCAGAGTGGTTTTGAACATCTCAAAGTAGTTGTAAAAATCCAACTACTTTGACCTCTACTTTAACACTTCTATTCACTCTCATTTCTATCTTGAAGGGTCATAACTCCGTTTTTAGGTGAATCAGCTTGAAATTGGCCAAATTATTGTCAATGAAACCATTGATTCTTCATATTCAAATCAATAGGTGTTGTTTCAGCCTCCATATGTGTCTTCTTGCTACAAAACCCCATATTCATCATTAGAAACTCCTATGAGATTCTAAGAAGTAACAGAACATGGCATAAGCTATATTGGTTGCTTTACTTTGACTTGCTTCTACACCTTGGTAGCATGCTTAATCACGCCATCAAGAGTGCTAATAGGCTTAATCTAAGCCTTTGATAAAGTTTCATCACTCAAACCCTGTATAAATCATACAATGGTCCTCTGTAGTGGTTTGAACATATCACAGTAGTTGTTCAAATCCAACTACTTTGACTGTACTTTAACACTTCTATTCACTCTTATTTGTATCTTGAAGGTTCATACCTCTTTTTAGGTGAATCAGCTTGAAATTGGCCAAATTATTGTCAATGAAACCATTGATTCTTCATATTCAAATCAATAGGTGTTGTTTCAGCCTCCATATGTGTCTTCTTGCTACAAAACCCCATATTCACCATTAGAAACTCCTATGAGATTCTAAGAAGTAACAGAACTATGGCATAAGCTATATTGGTTGTTTCTTACTTTGACTTGCTTCTACACCTTGGTAGCATGCTTAATCACGCCATCAAGAGTGCTAATAGGCTTAATCTAAGCCTTTGATAAAGTTTCATCACTCAAACCCTGTATAAATCATACAATGGCACTCTGTAGTGGTTTGAACATCTCAAAGTAGTTGTAAAAATTCAACTACTTTGACTCTACTTTAACACTTCTATTCACTCTTATTTGTATCTTGAAGGTTCATAACTCTCTTTTTAGGTGAATCAGCTTGAAATTGGCAAAATTATTGTCAATGAAACCATTGATTCTTCATATTCAAATCAATAGGTGTTGTTTCAGCCTCCATATGTGTCTTCTTGCTACAAAACCCCATATTCACCATTAGAAACTCCTATGAGATTCTAAGAAGTAACAGAACTATGGCATAAGCTATATTGGTTGTTTCTTACTTTGACTTGCTTCTACACCTTGGTAGCATGCTTAATCACGTCATCAAGAGTGCTAATAGGCTTAATCTAAGCCTTTGATAAAGTTTCATCACTCAATCCCTGTATAAATCATACAATGGCCCTCTGTAGTGGCTCTTGAACATCTCAAAGTAGTTGTAAAAATCCAACTAGTTTGACTCTACTTTAACACTTCTATTCACTCTTATTTGTATCTTGAAGGTTCATAACTCTCTTTTTAGGTGAATCAGCTTGAAATTGGCCAAATTATTGTCAATGAAACCATTGATTCTTCATATTCAAATCAATAGGTGTTGTTTCAGCCTCCATATGTGTCTTCTTGCTACAAAACCCCATATTCACCATTAGAAACTCGTATGAGATTCTAAGAAGTAACAGAACTATGGCATAAGCTATATTGGTTGTTTCTTACTTTGACTTGCTTCTATACCTTGGTAGCATGCTTAATCACGTCATCAAGAGTGCTAATAGGCTTAATCTAAGCCTTTGATAAAGTTTCATCACTCAAACCCTGTATAAATCATACAATGGCCCTCTGTAGTGGCTCTTGAACATCTCAACGTAGTTGTATAAATCCAACTTCCTTGACTCTACTTTAACACTTCTATTCACTCTTATTTGTATCTTGAAGGTTCATAACTCTCTTTTAGGTGAATCAGCTTGAAATTGGCCAAATTATTGTCAATGAAACCATTGATTCTTCATATTCAAATCAATAGGTGTTGTTTCAGCCTCCATATGTGTCTTCTTGCTACAAAACCCCATATTCACCATTAGAAACTCCTATGAGATTCTAAGAAGTAACAGAACTATGGCATAAGCTATATTGGTTGTTTCTTACTTTGACTTGCTTCTACACCTTGGTAGCATGCTTAATCACGTCATCAAGAGTGCTAATAGGCTTAATCTAAGCCTTTGATAAAGTTTCATCACTCAAACTCTGTATAAATCATACAATGGCCCTCTGTAGTGGCTCTTGAACATCTCAAAGTAGTTGTAAAAATCCAACTAGTTTGACTCTACTTTAACACTTCTATTCACTCTTATTTGTATCTTGAAGGTTCATAACTCTCTTTTAAGGTGAATCAGCTTGAAATTGGCCAAATTATTGTCAATGAAACCATTGATTCTACATATTCAAATCAATAGGTGTTGTTTCAGCCTCCATATGTGTCTTCTTGCTACAAAACCCCATATTCACCATTAGAAACTCGTATGAGATTCTAAGAAGTAACAGAACTATGGCATAAGCTATAATGCTTTTTTCTTACTTTGACTTGCTTCTACACCTTGGTAGCATGCTTAATCACGTCATCAAGAGTGCTAATAGGCTTAATCTAAGCCTTTGATAAAGTTTCATCACTCAAACCCTGTATAAATCATACAATGGCCCTCTGTAGTGGCTCTTGAACATCTCAAAGTAGTTGTAAAAATCCAACTACTTTGACTTTACTTTAACACTTCTATTCACTCTTATTTGTATCTTGAAGGTTCATAACTCTGTTTTTAGGTGAATCAGCTTGAAATTGGCCAAATTATTGTCAATGAAACCATTGATTCTTCATATTCAAATCAATAGGTGTTGTTTCAGCCTCCATATGTGTCTTCTTGCTACAAAACCCCATATTCACCATTAGAAACTCCTATGAGATCCTAAGAAGTAACAGAACTATGGCATAAGCTATATTGGTTGTTTCTTACTTTGACTTGCTTCTACACCTTGGTAGCATGCTTAATCACGTCATCAAGAGTGCTAATAGGCTTAATCTAAGCCTTTGATAAAGTTTCATCACTCAAACCATGGATAAATCATACAATGGCCCTCTGTAGTGGTTCTTGGACATCGCAATGGAGATGTAAAAATCCAACGACTTTGACTCTACTTTAACTCTTCTATTCACTCTTATGTGTATCTTGAAGGTTCTTACCTCTTTTTAGGTGAATCAGCTTGAAATTGGCCAAATTATTGTCAATGAAACCATTGATTCTTCATATTCAAATCAATAGGTGTTGTTTCAGCCTCCATATGTGTCTTCTTGCTACAAAACGCCATATTCACCATTAGAAACTCCTATGAGATTCTAAGAAGTAACAGAACTATGGCATAAGCTATATTGGTTGTTTCTTACTTTGAATTGCTTCTACACCTTGGTAGCATGCTTAATCATGTCATCAAGAGTTCTAATAGGCTTAATCTAAGCCTTTGATAAAGTTTCATCACTCAAACCCTGTATAAATCATACAATGGCCCTCTGTAGTGGCTCTTGAACATCTCAAAGTAGTTGTAAAAGTTTAACTACTTTGACTCTACTTTAACACTTCTATTCACTCTTATTTGTATCTTGAAGGTTCACAACTCTCTTTTTAGGTGAATCAGATTGAAATTGGCCAAATTATCGTCAATGAAACCATTGATTCTTCATATTCAAATCAATAGGTGTTGTTTCAGCCTCCATATGTGTCTTCTTGCTACAAAACCCCATATTCACCATTAGAAACTCCTATGAGATTCTAAGAAGTAATAGAACTACGGCATAAGCTATATTGGTTGTTTCTTACTTTGACTTGCTTCTACACCTTGGTAGCATGCTTAATCATGTCATCAAGAGTGCTAATAGGCTTAATCTAAGCCTTTGATAAAGTTTCATCACTCAACCCCTGTATAAATCATACAATGGTCCTCTGTAGGGTTTGAACATCTCAAAGTAGTTGTAAAAATCCAACTACTTTGACTCTACTTTAACACTTCTATTCACTCTTATTTGTATCTTGAAGGTTCATAACTCTCTTTTAGGTGAATCAGCTTGAAATTGGCCAAATTATTGTCAATGAAACCATTGATTCTTCATATTCAAATCAATAGGTGTTGTTTCAGCCTCCATATGTGCTTCTTCTTGCTACAAAACCCCTATATTCACCATTAGAAACTCCTATGAGATTCTAAGAAGTAACAGAACTATGGCATAAGCTATATTGGTTGCTTTCTTACTTTGACTTGCTTCTACACCTTGGTAGCATGCTTAATCACGCCATCAAGAGTGCTAATAGGCTTAATCTAAGCCTTTGATAAAGTTTCATCACTCAAACCCTGTATAAATCATACAATGGCCCTCTGTAGTGGTTTGAACATCTCAAAGTAGTTGTAAAAATCCAACTCCTTTGACTCTCACTTTAACACTTCTATTCACTCTTATTTGTATCTTGAAGGTTCATAACTCTCTTTTTAGGTGAATCAGCTTGAAATTGGCCAAATTATTGTCAATTAAACCATTGATTCTTCATATTCAAATCAATAGGTGTTGTTTCAGCCTCCATATGTGTCTTCTTGCTACAAAACCCCATATTCACCATTAGAAACTCCTATGAGATTCTAAGAAGTAACAGAACTTTGGAATTAGCTATATTGATTGTTTCTTTACTTTGACTTGCTTCTACACCTTGGTAGCATGCTTAATCACGCCATCAAGAGTGCTAATAGGCTTAATCTAAGCCTTTGATAAAGTTTCATCACTCAAACCCTGTATAAATCATACAATGGCCTCTCTAGAGGGTTTGAACATCTCAAAGTAGTTGTAAAAATCCAACTTTGTTTACTCTACTTTAACACTTCTATTCACTCTTATTTGTATCTTGAAGGTTCTTACCTCTTTTTAGGTGAATCAGCTTGAAATTAGTCAAATTATTGTCAATGAAACCATTGATTCTTCATATTCAAATCAATAGGTGTTGTTTCAGCCTCCATATGTGTCTTCTTGCTACAAAACCCCATATTCACCATTCGAAACTTCTATGAGATTCAAAGAAGTAACAGAACTATGGCATAAGCTATATTGGTTGTTTCTTACTTTGACTTGCTTCTACACCTTGGTAGCATGCTTAATCACGTCACCAAGAGTGTTAATAGGCTTAATCTAAGCCTTTGATAAAGTTTCATCACTCAAACCCTGTATAAATCATACAATGGTCCTCTAGAGTGGCTCTTGAACATCTCAAAGTAGTTGTAAAAATCCAACTACCTTGACTCCACTTTAACACTTCTATTCACTCTTATTTGTATCTTGAAGGTTCATAACTTCCTTTTTAGGTGAATCAGCTTGAAATTGGCCAAATTATTGTCAATGAAACCATTGATTGTTCATATTCAAATCAATAGGTGTTGTTTCAGCCTCCATATGTGTCTTCTTTCTACAAAACCCCATATTCACCATTAGAAACTCTTATGAGATTCTAAGAAGTAACAGAACTATGGCATAAGCTATATTGGTTGTTTCTTACTTTGACTTGCTTCTACACCTTGGTAGCATGCTTAATCACGCCCTCAAGAGTGCAAATAGGTTTAATCAAAGCCTTTGAAAAAGTTTCACCACTCAACCCCTGTAAAAATCATACAATGGCCCTCTCGTAGTGGTTTGAACATCTCAAAGTAGTTGTAAAAATCCAACTACTTTGACTCTATTTTAACACTTCTATTCACTCTTATTTGTATCTTGAAGGTTCATAACTCTGTTTTTAGGTGAATCAGCTTGAAATTGGCCAAATTATTGTCAATGAAACCATTGATTCTTCATATTCAAATCAATAGGTGTTGTTTCAGCCTCCATATGTGTCTTCTTGCTACAAAACCCCATATTCACCATTAGAAACTCCTATGAGATTCTAAGAAGTAATAGAACTATGGCATAAGCTATATTGGTTGTTTCTTACTTTGACTTGCTTCTACACCTTGGTAGCATGCTTAATCACGTCATCAAGAGTGCTAATAGGCTTAATCTAAGCCTTTGATAAAGTTTCATCACTCAAACCCTGTATAAATCATATAATGGTCCTCTGTAGTGTTTTGAACATCTCAAAGTAGTTGTAAAATCCAACTACTTTGACTCTACTTTAATACTTCTATTCACTCTTATTTGTATCTTGAAGGTCCATAACTCTTTTTAGGTGATTCAGCTTGAAATTGGCCAGATTATTCTCAATGAAACCATTGATTCTTCATATTCAAATCAATAGGTGTTGTTTCAGCCTCCATATGTGTCTTCTTGCTACACCACCCCATATTCACCCTTACAAACTCCTATGAGATTCTAAGAAGTAACAGAACCATGGCATAAGCTCTATTGGTTGTTTCTTACTTTGACTTGCTTCTACACCTTGGTAGCATGCTTAATCACGCCATCCAGAGTGCTAGTAGGCTTAATCTAAGCCTTTGATAAAGTTTCATCACTCACACTCTGTATAAATCATACAATGGCCCTCTGTAGTGGCTCTTGAACATCTCAAAGTAGTTGTAAAAATCCAACTAGTTTGACTCTACTTTAACACTTCTATTCACTCTTATTTGTATCTTGAAGGTTCATAACTCTCTTTTTAGGTGAATCAGCTTGAAATTGGCCAAATTATTGTCAATGAAACCATTGATTCTTCATATTCAAATCAATAGGTGTTGTTTCAGCTTCCATATGTGTCTTCTTGCTACAAAACCCCATATTCACCATTAGAAACTCCTATGAGATTCTAAGAAGTAACAGAATTATGGCATAAGCTATATTGGTTGTTTCTTACTTTGACTTGCTTCTACACCTTGGTAGCATGCTTAATCACGTCATCAAGAGTGCTAGTAGGCTTAATCTAAGCCTTTGATAAAGTTTCATCACTCAAACTCTGTATAAATCATACAATGGCCCTCTGTAGTGGCTCTTGAACATCTCAAAGTAGTTGTAAAAATCCAACTACTTTGACTCTACTTTAACACTTCTATTCACTCTTATTTGTATCTTGAAGGTTCATAACTCTAATTTTAGGTGAATCAGCTTGAAATTGGCCAAATTATTGTCAATGAAACCATTGATTCTTCATATTCAAATCAATAGGTGTTGTTTCAGCCTCCATATGTGTCTTCTTGCTACAAAACCCCATATTCACCATTAGAAACTCGTATGAGATTCTAAGAAGTAACAGAACTATGGCATAAGCTATATTGGTTGTTTCTTACTTTGACTTGCTTCTACACCTTGGTAGCATGCTTAATCACGTCATCAAGAGTGCTAATAGGCTTAATCTAAGCCTTTGATAAAGTTTCATCACTCAAACCCTGTATAAATCATACAATGGTCCTCTGTAGTGGTTTGAACATCTCAAAGTAGTTGTAAAAATCCAACTACTTTGACTCTACTTTAACACTTCTATTCACTCTTATTTGTATCTTGAAGGTTCATAACTCTCTTTTTAGGTGAATCAGCTTGAAATTGGCCAAATTATTGTCAATGAAACCATTGATTCTTCATATTCAAATCAATAGATGTTGTTTCAGCCTCCATATGTGTCTTCTTGCTACAAAACCCCATATTCATCATTACAAAACTCCTATGAGATTCTAAGAAGTAACAGAACTATGGCATAAGCTATATTGGTTGTTTCTTACTTTGACTTGCTTCTACACCTTGGTAGCATGCTTAATCACGTCATCAAGAGTGCTAATAGGCTTAATCTAAGCCTTTGATAAAGTTTCATCACTGAAACCCTGTATAAATCATACAATGGGCCTCTGTAGTGGCATTTGAACATCTCAAAGTAGTTGTAAAAATCTAACTACTTTGACTTTACTTTAACACTTCTATTTACTCTTATTTGTATCTTGAAGGTTCATAACTCTCTTTTTCGGTGAATCAGCTTGAAATTGGCCAAATTATTGTCAATGAAACCATTGATTCTTCATATTCAAATCAATAGGTGTTGTTTCAGCCTCCATATGTGTCTTCTTGCTACAAAACCCCATATTCACCATTAGAAACTCCTATGAGATTCTAAGAAGTAACAGAACTATGGCATAAGCTATATTGGTTGTTTCTTACTTTGACTTGCTTCTACACCTTGGTAGCATGCTTAATCACGTCATCAAGAGTGCTAATAGGCTTAATCTAAGCCTTTGATAAAGTTTCATCACTCAAACCCTGTATAAATCATACAATGGCCCTCTGCAGTGGCTCTTGAACATCTCAAAGTAGTTGTAAAAATCTAACTACTTTGACTCTACTTTAACACTTCTATTTACTCTTATTTGTATCTTGAAGGTTCATAACTCTCTTTTTAGGTGAATCAGCTTGAAATTGGCCAAATTATTGTCAATGAAACCATTGATTCTTCATATTCAAATCAATAGGTGTTGTTTCAGCCTCCATATGTGTCTTCTTGCTACAAAACCCCATATTCACCATTAGAAACTCCTATGAGATTCTAAGAAGTAACAGAACTATGGCATAAGCTATAATGCTTGTTTTATACTTTGACTTGCTTCTACACTTTGGTAGCATGCTTAATCACGCCATCAAGAGTGCTAATAGGCTTAATCTAAGCCTTTGATAAAGTTTCATCACTCAAACCCTGTATAAATCATACAATGGTCCTCTGTAGTGGCTTTGAACATCTCAAAGTAGTTGTAAAAATCCAACTACGTTGACTCTACTTTAACACTTCTATTCTCTCTTATTTGTATCTCGACGGTTCACAACTTCCACTTTCGGTCCCTCAGCTTGAAATTGGCCAAATTATTGTCAATGAAACCATTGATTCTTCATATTCAAATCAATAGGTGTTGTTTCAGCCTCCATATGTGTCTTCTTGCTACAAAACCCCATATTCACCATTAGAAACTCCTATGAGATTCTAAGAAGTAACAGAACTATGGCATAAGCTATATTGGTTGTTTCTTACTTTGACTTGCTTCTACACCTTGGTAGCATGCTTAATCACGTCATCAAGAGTGCTAATAGGCTTAATCTAAGCCCTTTATAAAGTTTCATCACTCAAAGCCTGTATAAATCATATAATGGTCCTCTGTAGTGGCTCTTGAACATCTCAAAGTAGTTGTAAAAATCCAACTACTTTGACTCTACTTTAACACTTCTATTCACTCTTATTTGTATCTTGAAGGTTCATAACTCTGTTTTTAGGTGAATCAGCTTGAAATTGGCCAAATTATTGTCAATGAAACCATTGATTCTTCATATTCAAATCAATAGGTGTTGTTTCAGCCTCCATATGTGTCTTCTTGCTACAAAACCCCATATTCACCATTAGAAACTCCTATGAGATTCTAAGAAGTAACAGAACTATGGCATAAGCTATATTGGTTGTTTCTTACTTTGACTTGCTTCTACACCTTGGTAGCATGCTTAATCACGTCATCAAGAGTGCTAATAGGCTTAATCTAAGCCTTTGATAAAGTTTCATCACTCAAACCCTGTATAAATCATACAATGGTCCTCTGTAGTGGCTCTTGAACATCTCAAAGTAGTTGTAAAAATCCAACTACTTTGACTCTACTTTAACACTTCTATTCACTCTTATTTGTATCTTGAAGGTTCATAACTCTCCTTTTAGGTGAATCAGCTTGAAATTGGCCAAATTATTGTCAATGAAACCATTGATTCTTCATATTCAAATCAATAGGTGTTGTTTCAGCCTCCATATGTGTCTTCTTGCTACAAAACCCCATATTCACCATTAGAAACTCCTATGAGATTCTAAGAAGTAATAGAACTATGGCATAAGCTATATTGGTTGTTTCTTACTTTGACTTGCTTCTACACCTTGGTAGCATGCTTAATCACGCCATCAAGAGTGCTAATAGGCTTAATCTCAGCCATTGACAAAGTTTCATCACTCAATCGCTGTATAAACCATACAATGGCCCTCTGGAGTGTTTGAACATCTCAAAAGTAGTTGTAAAAATAAAACTACTTTGACTCTACTTTAACACTTCTATTCACTCTTATTTGTATCTTGAAGGTTCATAACTCTCTTTTTAGGTGAATCAGCTTGAAATTGGCCAAATTATTGTCAATGAAACCATTGATTCTTCATATTCAAATCAATAGGTGTTGTTTCAGCTTCCATATGTGTCTTCTTGCTACAAAACCCCATATTCACCATTAGAAACTCCTATGAGATTCTAAGAAGTAACAGAACTATGGCATAAGCTATATTGGTTGTTTCTTACTTTGACTTGCTTCTACACGTTGGTAGCATGCTTAATCACGTCATCAAGAGTGCTAATAGGCTTAATCTAAGCCTTTGATAAAGTTTCATCACTCAAACCCTGTATAAATCATACAATGGCCCTCTGTAGTGGCTCTTGAACATCTCAAAGTAGTTGTAAAAATCCAACTACTTTGACTCTACTTTAATACTTCTATTCACTCTTATTTGTATCTTGAAAGTTCATAACTCTCTTTTTAGGTGAATCAGCTTGAAATTGGCCAAATTATTGTCAATGAAACCATTGATTCTTCATATTCAAATCAATAGGTGTTGTTTCAGCCTCCATATGTGTCTTCTTGCTACAAAACCCCATATTCACCATTAGAAACTCCTATGAGATTCTAAGAAGTAATAGAACTATGGCATAAGCTATATTGGTTGTTTCTTACTTTGACTTGCTTCTACACCTTGGTAGCATGCTTAATCACGTCATCAAGAGTGCTAATAGGCTTAATCTAAGCCTTTTATAAAGTTTCATCACTCAAACCCTGTATAAATCATACAATGGTCCTCTATAGTGGCTCTTGAACATCTCAAAGTAGTTGTAAAAATCCAACTACTTTGACTCTACTTTAACACTTCTATTCACTCTTATTTGTATCTTGAAGGTTCTTACCTCTTTTTAGGTGAATCAGCTTGAAATTGGCCAAATTATTGTCAATGAAACCATTGATTCTTCATATTCAAATCAATAGGTGTTGTTTCAGCCTCCATATGTGTCTTCTTGCTGCAAAACCCCATATTCACCATTAGAAACTCCTATGAGATTCTAAGAAGTAACAGAACTATGGCATAAGCTATATTAGTTGTTTCATACTTTGAGTTGCTTCTACACGTTGGTAGCATGCTTAATCACGTCATCAAGAGTGCTAATAGGCTTAATCTAAGCCTTTGATAAAGTTTCATCACTCAAACCCTGTATAAATCATACAATAGCCCTCTGTAGTGGCTCTTGAATATCTCAAAGTAGTTGTAAAAATCCAACTACTTTGACTATACTTTAACACTTCTATTCACTCTTATTTGTATCTTGAAGGTTCATAACTCTCTTTTTAGGTGAATCAGCTTGAAATTGGCCAAATTATTGTCAATGAAACCATTGATTCTTCATATTCAAATCAATAGGTGTTGTTTCAGCCTCCATATGTGTCTTCTTGCTACAAAACCCCATATTCACCATTAGAAACTCATATGAGATTCTAAGAAGTAACAGAACTATGGCATAAGCTATATTGGTTGTTTCTTACTTTGACTTGTTTCTACACCTTGGTAGCATGCTTAATCACGTCATCAAGAGTGCTAATAGGCTTAATATAAGCCTTTTATAAAGTTTCATCACTCAAACCCTGTATAAAGCATACAATGGGCCTCTGCAGTGGCTCTTGAACATCTCAAAGTAGTTGTAAAAATCCAACTACTTTGACTCTACTTTAACACTTCTATTCACTCTTATTTGTATCTTGAAGGTTCATAACTCTCTTTTTAGGTGAATCAGCTTGAAATTGGCCAAATTATTGTCAATGAAACCATTGATTCTTCATATTCAAATCAATAGGTGTTGTTTCAGCCTCCATATGTGTCTTCTTGCTACAAAACCCCATATTCACCATTAGAAACTCCTATGAGATTCTAAGAAGTAACAGAACTATGGCATAAGTTATATTGGTTGTTTCTTACTTTGACTTGCTTCTACACCTTGGTAGCATGCTTAATCACGTCATCAAGAGTGCTAATAGGCTTAATCTAAGCGTTTGAAAAAGTTTCATAACTCAAACCCGGTATAAATCATCCAATGGCCCTCTGTATTGGCTCTTGAACATCTCGAAGGATATTAAATAATCCAACTATTTTTACTCTACCTTAACACTTCTGTTCACTCTTATTTGTATCTGGAAGGTTCATATCTCACTTTTTAGGTGAATCAGCTTGAAATTGGCCAAATTATTGCCAATGAAACCATCGACTCTTCATCTTCACATCCATAGGTGTTGCTTCAGCCTCCATATGTGTCTTCTTGCTACACACCCCCATATCCACCATTAGAAACCCTATGAGATCCTAAGAAGTAACAGAACCATGGCATAAGCTATATTGGTTGTTTCTTACTTTGACTTGCTTCTACACCTTGGTAGCATGCTTAATCACGTCATCAAGAGTGCGAATAGGCTTAATCTAAGCCTTTTATAAAGTTTCATCACTCAAACCCTGTATAAATCATACAATGGTCCTCTGTAGTGGTTTTTGAACATCTCAAAGTAGTTGTAAGAAATCCGACTCCATTGAATACACTTTAACACATCTATTCACTCTCATTTGTATCTTGAAGGTTCATAACTCCTTTTAGGTGAATCAGCTTGAAATTGGCCAAATTATTGTCAATGAAACCATTGATTCTTCATATTCAAATCAATAGGTGTTGTTTCAGCCTCCATATGTGTCTTCTTGCTACAAAACCCCATATTCACCATTAGAAACTCCTATGAGATTCTAAGAAGTAACAGAACTATGGCATAAGCTATATTGGTTGTTTCTTACTTTGACTTGCTTCTACACCTTGGTAGCACGCTTAATCGCGTCATCAAGAGGGCTAATAGGCTTAATCTAAGCCTTACATAAAGTTTAATCACTCAGACCCTGTAGAAATCATATAATGGCCTCTCAGTAGTGGTTCTTGAACATCTCAAAGTAGTTGTTAAAATTCAACAACTTTGACTTTACTTTAACACTTCTATTCACTCTTATTTGTATCTTGAAGGTTCGTAACTCTGTTTTTAGGTGAATCAGCTTGAAATTGGCCAAATTATTGTCAATGAAACCATTGATTCTTCATATTCAAATCAATAGGTGTTGTTTCAGCCTCCATATGTGTCTTCTTGCTACAAAACCCCATATTCACCATTAGAAACTCCTATGAGATTCTAAGAAGTTACAGAACTATGGCATAAGCTATATTGGTTGTTTCTTACTTTGACTTGCTTCTACACCTTGGTAGCATGCTTAATCACGTCATCAAAAGTGCTAATAGGCTTAATCTAAGCCTTTGATAAAGTTTCATCACTCAAACCCTGTATAAATCATCCAATGGTCCTTTATAGTGGCTTTTGAACATCTCACAGTAGTTGTAAAAATCCTACCACTTTGACTCCACTTTCACACTTCTGTTCACTCTTATTTGTATCTTGAAGGCTCAACTCTCTCTTTGTAGGTGACTCAGCTTGAAATTGGCCAAATTATTGTCAATGAAACCATTGATTCTTCATATTCAAATCAATAGGTGTTGCTTCAGCCTCCATATGTGTCTTCTTGCTACAAAACCCCATATTCACCATTAGAAACTCCTATGAGATTCTAAGAAGTAACAGAACTATGGCATAAGCTATATTGGTTGTTTCTTACTTTGACTTGCTTCTACACCTTGGTAGCATGCTTAATCACGTCATCAAGAGTGCTAATAGGCTTAATCTAAGCCTTTGATAAAGTTTCATCACTCAAACCCTGTATAAATCATACAATGGTCCTCTGTAGTGGCCATTAAACATCTCAAAGTAGTTGTAAAAATCCAACTACTTTGACTCTACTTTAACACTTCTATTCACTCTTATTTGTATCTTGAAGGTTCATAACTCTCTTTTTAGGTGAATCAGCTTGAAATTGGCCAAATTATTGTCAATGAAACCATTGATTCTTCATATTCAAATCAATAGGTGTTGTTTCAGCCTCCATATGTGTCTTCTTGCTACAAAACCCCATATTCACCATTAGAAACTCCTATGAGATTCTAAGAAGTAACAGAACTATGGCATAAGCTATATTGGTTGTTTCTTACTTTGACTTGCTTCTACACCTTGGTAGCATGCTTAATCACGTCATTAAGAGTGCTAATAGGCTTAATCTAAGCCTTTGATAAAGTTTCATCACTCAAACCCTGTATAAATCATACAATGGCCCTCTGTAGTGGTTTTGAACATCTCAACGTAGTTGTAAAATCCAACTACTTTGACTCTACTTTAACACTTCTATTCACTCTTATTTGTATCTTGAAGGTTCATAACTCTGTTTTTAGGTGAATCAGCTTGAAATTGGCCAAATTATTGTCAATGAAACCATTGATTCTTCATATTCAAATCAATAGGTGTTGTTTCAGCCTCCATATGTGTCTTCTTGCTACAAAACCCCATATTCACCATTAGAAACTCCTATGAGATTCTAAGAAGTAACAGAACTATGGCATAAGCTATATTGGTTGTTTTTTACTTTGACTTGCTTCTACACCTTGGTAGCATGCTTAATCACGTCATCAAGAGTGCTAATAGGCTTAATCTAAGCCTTTGATAAAGTTTCATCACTCAAACCCTGTATAAATCATACAATGGCCCTCTGTAGAGGTTTTGAATGATCTCAAAGTAGTTGTAAAAATCCAACTACTTTGACTCTACTTTAACACTTCTATTCACTCTTATTTGTATCTTGAAGGTTCATAACTCTCTTTTTAGGTGAATCAGCTTGAAATTGGCCAAATTATTGTCAATCAAAACCATTGATTCTTCATATTCAAATCAATAGGTGTTGTTTCAGCCTCCATATGTGTCTTCTTGCTACAAAACCCCATATTCACCATTAGAAACTCCAATGAGATTTTAAGAAGTAACAGAACTATGGCATAAGCTATATTGGTTGTTTCTTACTTTGACTTGCTTCTACACCTTGGTAGCATGCTTAATCACGTCATCAAAAGTGCTAATAGGCTTAATCTAAGCCTTTGATAAAGTTTCATCACTCAAACCCTGTATAAATCATACAATGGCCCTCTGTAGTGGTTTGAACATCTCAAAGTAGTTGTAAAAATCCAACTCCTTCGACTCTACTTTTAACACTTCTATTCACTCTTATTTGTATCTTGAAGGTTCATAACTCTCTTTTTAGGCGAATCAGCTTGAAATTGGCCAAATTATTGTCAATGAAACCATTGATTCTTCATATTCAAATCAATAGGTGTTGTTTCAGCCTCCATATGTGTCTTCTTGCTACAAAACCCCATATTCACCATTAGAAACTCCTATGAGGTTCTAACAAGCAACGGAACCATGGCATAAGCTACATTGGTTGTTTCTTACTTTGACTTGCTTCTACACCTTGGTAGCATGCTTAATCACGTCATCAAGAGTGCTAATAGGCTTAATCTAAGCCTTTGATAAAGTTTCATCACTCGAACCCTGTATAAATCATACAATGGCCCTCTCGAGGGGTCTTGAACATCTCAAAGTAGTTGTAAAAATCCAGCTACTATGACTCTACTTTAACACTTCTATTCACTCTTATTTGTATCTTGAAGGTTCATAACCCTTTTTTTAGGTGAATCACTTGAAATTGGCCAAATTATTGTCAATGAAACCATTGATTCTTCATATTCAAATCAATAGGTGTTGTTTCAATTTCCATATGTGCTCTTCCTTACAAAACCCCATATTCACCATTGGAAACTCCTACGAGATCCTAAGAAGTAACGGAACCATGGCATAAGCTATATTGGTGGTTTCTTACTTTGACTTGCTTCGACGCGTTTGTAGCATGCTTAATCACTGCGTCGAGAGGGCTATTAGGGTTAATCTAAGCCTTTGATAAAGTTTCATCACTCAAACCCTGTATATATCATACAATGGCCCTCTGTAGTGGCCCCTGAACATCTGGAAGTAGTTGTAAAAATCCAACGACTTCGACTCTAGTCTAACACTTCTATTCCCTCTTCTTTGTATCTTGAAGGTTCATAACTCTCTTTTACGCTGCATCAGCTTGAAATTGGCCAAATTATTGTCACTGCAACCATTGACTCTACATATTCAAATCAATAGGTGCTGTTTCAGCCTCCATATGTGTCTTCTGGCTACACACCCCCATATTCACCATTAGAAACTCCTATGAGATTCTAACAAGTAACAGAACTATGGGCATAAGCTATATTGGTTGTTTCTTACTTTGACTTGCTTCTACACCTTGGTAGCATGCTTAATCACGTCATCAAGAGTGCTAATTACCTTAATCTAAGCGTTTTATAAAGTTTCATCACTCAAACCCTGCATACATCCTACAATGGCCCTCTCTAGAGGTCTTGAACATCTCAAAGTAGTTGTAAAAATCCAACTACTTTGACTCTACTTTAACACTTCTATTCTCTCTTATTTGTATTTTGAAGGTTCATAACCATCTTTTTAGGTGAATCAACTTGAAATTGGCCAAATTATTGTCAATGAAACCATTGATTCTTCATATTCAAATCAATAGGTGTTGTTTCAGCCTCCATATGTGTCTTCTTGCTACAAAACCCCATATTCACCATTAGAAACTCCTATGAGATTCTAAGAAGTAACAGAACTATACATAAGCTATAATGCTTGTTTCTTACTTTGACTTGCTTCTTCACCTTGGTAGCATGCTTAATCACGTCATCAAGCGTGCTAATAGGCTTAATCTCAGCCTTTGATAAAGTTTCATCACTCAAACCCTCGTATAAATCATACAATGGTCCTCTTTAGTGGTTTTGAACATCTCAAAGTAGTTGTAAAAAATCCAACTCCTTTGACTCTACTTTAACACTTCTATTCACTCTTATTTGTATCTTGAAGGTTCATAACTCTGTTTGAGGTAAATCAGCTTGAAATTGGCCAAATTATTGTCAATGAAACCATTGATTCTTCATATTCAAATCAATAGGTGTTGTTTCAGCCACCATATGTGTCTTCTTGCTACAAAACCCCATATTGACCATTAGAAACTTCTATAAGATTCTAAGAAGTAATACAATAATGGCATAAGCTATATTGGTTGTTTCTTACTTTGACTTGTTTCTACACCTTGGTAGCATGCTTAATCACCTCATCAAGAGTGCTAATAGGTTTAATCTAAGCCTTTGATAAAGTTTCATCACTCAAACCTCTGTAGAAATCATACAATGGCCCTCTGAGTGGTTTTGAACATCTCAAAGTAGTTGTAAAAATCCAACTACTTTGACTCTACTTTAACACTTCTATTCACTCTTATTTGTATCTTGAAGGTTCATAACTCTGTTTTTAGGTGAATCAGCTTGAAATTGGCCAAATTATTGTCAATGAAACCATTGATTCTTCATATTCAAATCAATAGGTGTTGTTTCAGCCTCCATATGTGTCTTCTTGCTACAAAACCCTATATTCACCATTAGAAACTCCTATGAGATTCTAAGAAGTAACAGAACTATGGCATAAGCTATATTGGTTGTTTCTTACTTTGACTTGCTTCTACACCTTGGTAGCATGCTTAATCACGTCATCAAGAGTGCTAATAGGCTTAATCTAAGCCTTTGATAAAGTTTCATCACTCAAACCCTGTATAAATCATACAATGGTCCTCTATAGTGGCTCTTGAACATCTCAAAGTAGTTGTAAAAATCCAACTACTTTGACTTCTTCGTTAACACTTCTATTCACTCTTATTTGTATCTTGAAGGTTCATAACTCTCTTTTTAGGTGAATCAGCTTGAAATTGGCCAAATTATTGTCAATGAAACCATTGATTCTTCATATTCAAATCAATAGGTGTTGTTTCAGCCTCCATATGTGTCTTCTTGCTACAAAACCCCATATTCACCATTAGAAACTCCTATGAGATTCTAAGAAGTAACAGAACTATGGCATAAGCTATATTGGTTGTTTCTTACTTTGACTTGCTTCTACACCTTGGTAGCATGCTTAATCACGTCATCAAGAGTGCTAATAGGCTTAATCTAAGTTCCTTTGATAAAGTTTCACCACTCAAACCCTGGATAAATCATACAATGGTCCTCTATAGTGGTTTGAACATCTCAAAGTAGTTGTAAAAATCCAACTCCTTTGACTCTACTTCAACACTTCTATTCACTCTTATTTGTATCTTGAGGTTCATAACTCTTTTTAGGTGAATCAGCTTGAAATTGGCCAAATTATTGTCAATGAAACCATTGATTCTTCATATTCAAATCAATAGGTGTTGTTTCAGCCTCCATATGTGTCTTCTTGCTACAAAACCCCATATTCACCATTAGAAACTCCTATGAGATTCTAAGAATAAACAAAACTATGTGCATAAGTTATATTGGTTTTTCTACTTGACTTGCTTCTACACCTTGGTAGCATGCTTAATCACGTCATCAACAGTGCTAATAGGCTTAATCTCAGCCTTTGATAAAGTTTCATCACTCAAACCCTGTATAACTCCTACAATGGTCCTCTCAGTGGCTTTGAACATCTCAAAGTAGTTGTAAAAATCCAACTACTTTGACTTTACTTTAACACTTCTATTCCCTCTTATTTGCATCTTGAAGGCTCATAACCTTTTTAGGTGAATCAGCTTGAAATTGGCCAAATTATTGTCACTTAAACCATTGATTCTTCATATTCAAATCAATAGGTGTTGTTTTAGCCTCCATATGTGTCTTCTTGCTACAAAACCCCATATTCACCATTAGAAACTCCTATGAGATTCTAAGAAGTGACAGAACTATGGCATATGTTATATTGGTTGTTTCTTACTGTAACTTGCTTCTACACCTGGGTAGCATGCTTAATCACGCTATCAAGAGTGCTAACAGGCTTAATCTCAGCCTTTGATAAAGTTTCACTACTCAAACCCTGTATAAATCATACAATGGCCTCTCAGTAGGGTTTTGAACATCTCAAAGTAGTTGTAAAAATTCAACTACTTTGACTTTACTTTAACACTTCTATTCACTCTTATTTGTATCTTGAAGGTTCATAACTCTGTTTTTAGGTGAATCAGCTTGAAATTGGCCAAATTATTGTCAATGAAACCATTGATTCTTCTTCATATTCAAATCAATAGGTGTTGTTTCAGCCTCCATATGTGTCTTCTTGCTACAAAACCCCATATTCACCATTAGAAACTCCTATGAGATCCTAAGAAGTAACAGAACTGTGGCATAAGCTATATTGGTTGTTTATTACTTTGACTTGCTTCTACACGTTTGTAGCATGCTTAATCACGTCATCAAGAGTGCTAATAGGCTTAATCTAAGCCTTTGATAAAGTTTCCTCATCACTCAAACCCTGTGATAAATCATACAATGGCCCTCTCAGTGGTTTCTGAACATCTCAAAGTAGTTGTAAAAATCCAACTACTTTGACTCTACTTTAACACTTCTATTCACTCTTATTTGTATCTTGAAGGTTCATAACTCTCTTTTTAGGTGAATCAGCTTGAAATTGGCCAAATTATTGTCAATGAAACTATTGATTCTTCATATTCAAATCAATAGGTGTTGTTTCAGCCTCCATATGTGTCTTCTTGCTACAAAACCCCATATTCACCATTTGAAACTCCTATAAGATTCTAAAAAGTATCGGAATCTACGGCATAAGCTATATTGTTGCTTTCTTACTTGACTTGTTTCACACCTTGGTAGCATGCTTAATCACGCCATCAAGAGTGCTAATAGGCTTAATCTAAGCCTTTGATAAAGTTTCATCACTCAAACCCTGTATAAATCATACAATGCGCCCTCTGTAGTGGCTCTTGAACATCTCAAAGTAGCTGTAAAATCCAACTACTTTGACTCTACTTTAACACTTCTATTCACTCTTATTTGTATCTTGAAGGTTCATAACTCCTTTTAGGTGAATCAACTTGAAATTGGCCAAATTATTGTCAATGAAACCATTGATTCTTCATATTCAAATCAATAGGTGTTGTTTCAGTTTCCCTCTGTGTCTTCTTGCTACAAAACCCCATATTCACCATTAGAAACTCCTATGAGATTCTAAGAAGTAACGGTAACCATGGCATAAGCTATATTGGTTGTTTCTTATTTTGACTTGCTTCTACACCTTGGTAGCATGCGTAATCACGTCATCCAGAGTGCTCATAGGCTTAATCTAAGCCTTTGATGAAGTTTCATCACTCAAACCCTGGATAAATCATACAATGGCACTCTGTAGTGGCTCTTGAACATCTCAAAGTAGTTGTAAAAATCCTACTACTTTGACTCTACTTTAACACTTCTATTCACTCTTATTTGTATCTTGAAGGTTCATAACTCTCTTTTTAGGTGAATCAGCTTGAAATTGGCCAAAATATTGTCAATTAAACCATTGATTCTTCATATTCAAATCAATAGGTGTTGTTTCAGCCTCCATATGTGTCTTCTTGCTACAAAACCCCATATTCACCATTAGAAACTCCTATGAGATTCTAAGAAGTAACAGAACTATGGCATAAGCTACATTGGTTGTTTCTTACTTTGACTTGCTTCTACACCTTGGTAGCATGCTTAATCACGTCATCAAGAGTGCTAATAGGCTTAATCTAAGCCTTTGATAAAGTTTCATCACTCGAACCCTGTATAAATCATACAATGGCCCTCTGTAGTGGTTTGAACATCTCAAAGTAGTTGTAAAAATCCAACTAGTTTTACTCTACTTTAACACTTCTATTCACTCTTATTTGTATCTTGAAGGGTTCATAACTCTCTTTTTAGGTGAATCAGCTTGAAATTGGCCAAATTATTGTCAATGAAACCATTGATTCTTCATATTCAAATCAATAGGTGTTGTTTCAGCCTCCATATGTGTCTTCTTCTTACCAAACCCCATATTCACCATTAGAAACTCCCATGAGATTCTAAGAAGTAACTGAACTATGGCATAAGCTATATTGGTCAGTTTCTTACTTTGACTTGCTTCTACACCCTTGGTAGCATGCTTAATCACGTCATCAAGAGTGCAATAGGCTTAATCTGTGCCTTTGATAAAGTTTCATCACTCAAACCCTGTATAAATCATACAATGGTCCTCTATAATGCTCTTGAACATCTCAAAGTAGTTGCAAAAAACTCCAACTACTTTGACTCCCACTTTAACACTTCTATTCACTCTTATTTGTATCTTGAAGGTTCATAACTCCTTTTTAGGTGAATCAGCCTGACATTGGCCAAATTTTTGTCAATGAAAACCATTGATTCTTCATATTCAAATCAATAGGTGTCGCTTCAGCCTCCATATGTGTCTTCTTGCTACAAAACCCTATATTCACCATTAGAAACTCCTAAGAGATTCTAAGAAGTAACAGAACTATGGCATAAGCTATATTGGTTGTTTTTTATTTTGATTTGCTTCTACACCTTGGTAGCATGCTTAATCACGCCATCAAGAGTGCTAATAGCTTAATCTAAGCCTTTGATAAAGTTTCATCACTCAAACCCTGTTTAAATCTACAATGGCCCTGTAGAGGGTTTGAATATCTCAAAGTAGTTATAAAAATCCAACTACTTTGGACTCCCTACTTTAACACTTCTATTCACTCTTATTTGTATCTTGAAGGTTCATAACCTCTCTTTTTGGTGAATCAGCTTGAAATCGGCCAAATCCTTGTCAATGAAACCATTGATTCTTCATATTCAAATCAATAGGTGTTGTTTCAGCGTCCATATGTGTCTTCTTGCTACAAAACCCCATATTCACCATTAGAAACTCCTATGAGATTCTAAGAAGTAACAGAACCATGTGCATTGCTACATTGGTTGTTTCTTACTTTGACTTGCTTCTACACCTTGGTAGCATGCTTAATCACGTCATCAAGAGTGCTAATAGGCTTAATCTAAGCCTTTGATAAAGTTTCATCACTCAAACCCTGTATAAATCATACAATGGTCCTCTATAGTGGCTCTTGAACATCTCAAAGTAGTTGTAAAAATCCTACTACTTTGACTCAACTTTAACACTTCTATTCACTCTTATTTGTATCTTGAAGGTTCATAACTCTCTTTTTAGGTGAATCAGCTTGAAATTGGCCAAATTATTGTCAATGAAACCATTGATTCTTCATATTCAAATCAATAGGTGTTGTTTCAGCCTCCATATGTGTCTTCTTGCTACAAAACCCCATATTCACCATTAGAAACTCCTATGAGATTCTAAGAAGTAACAGAACTATAGGATAAGTTATAATGGTTGTTTCTTACTTTGACTTGTTTCTACACCTTGGTAGCATGCTTAATCACGTCATCAAGAGTGCTAATAGGCTTAATCTAAGCCTTTGATAATGTTTCATCACTCAAACCCTGTATAAAGCATACAATGGTCCTCTGTAGTGGCTCTTGAACATCTCAAAGTAGTTGTAAAAATCCAACTACTTTGACTCTACGTTAACACTTCTATTCTCTCTTATTTGTATCTTGAAGGTTCATAACTCTCTTTTTAGGTGAATCAGCTTGAAATTGGCCAAATTATTGTCAATGAAACCATTGATTCTTCATATTCAAATCAATAGGTGTTGTTTCAGCCTCCATATGTGTCTTCTTGCTACAAAACCCCATATTCACCATTAGAAACTCCTATGAGATTCTAAGAAGTAACAGAACTATGGCATAAGCTATATTGGTTGTTTCTTACTTTGACTTGCTTCTACACCTTGGTAGCATGCTTAATCACGTCATCAAGAGTGCTAATAGGCTTAATCTCGCCTTTGATAAAGTTTCATCACCCAAACCCTGGATAAATCATAGAATGGGCCTCTGTAGTGGTTTGAACATCTCAAAGTAGTTGTAAAATCCAACTACTTTGACTCACTTTAACACTTCTATTCACTCTTATTTGTATTCCTTGAAGGTTCATAACTCTCTTTTAGGTGAATCATCTTGAAATTGGCCAAATTATTGTCAATGAAACCATTGATTCTTCATATTCAAATCAATAGGTGTTGTTTCAGTCTCCATATGTGTCTTGCTACAAAACCCTATATTCACCATTTGAAACTCTATGAGATTCTATGACGTAACAGAACTATGGCATAAGCTATATTGGTTGTTTCTTACTTTGACTTGCTTCTACACGTTGGTAGCATGCTTAATCACGTTATCAAGAGTGCTAATAGGCTTAATCTAAACTTTTGATAAAGTTTCATCACTCAAACCCTGTATAAATCATACGATGGCCCTCTAGAGTGGTTTCCTGAACATCTTAAAGTAGTTATAAAAGTCCAACTACTTTGACTCTACTTTAACACTTTTATTCACTCTTATTTGTATCTTGAAGGTTCATAACTTCCTTTTTAGGTGAATCAGCTTGAAATTGGCCAAATTATTGTCAATGAAACCATTGATTCTTCATATTCAAATCAATAGGTGTTGTTTCAGCCTCCATATGTGTCTTCTTTCTACAAAACCCCATATTCACCATTAGAAACTCCTATGAGATTCTAAGAAGTAACAGAAGCATGGCATTAGCTCTATTGGGTGATTCACTCTTTGATTTGCTTCTAACCCTTGGAAGCATGATTCATCACGTCATCAAGAGTGCTAATAGGCTTAATCTAAGCGTTTGAAAAAGTTTTGTCACTGAAAGCCTGTAGAAATCATACTAGGGCCCTCTGTAGTGGTTTGAACATCTCAAAGTAGTTGTAAAAATCCAACTACTTTGACTCTACTTTAATACTTCTATTCACTCTTATTTGTATCTTGAAAGTTCATAACCTCTCTTTTAGGTGAATCAGCTTGAAATTGGCCAAATTATTGTCAATGAAACCATTGATTCTTCATATTCAAATCAATAGGTGTTGTTTCAGCCTCCATATGTGTCTTCTTACAAAACCCCCATATTCACCATTAGAAACTCCTATGAGATTCTAAGAAGTAACCGGACTACGTGCATATGTTATATTAATTATTTCTTACTTTGACTTGCTTCTACACCTTGGTAGCATGCTTAATCACGTCATCAAGAGTGCTAATAGGCTTAATCTAAGCCTTTGATAAAGTTTCATCACCAAACTCAGGATAAATCATACAATGGCCCTCTCAGAGTGGTTTGAACATCTCAAAGTAGTTGTAAAAATCCAACTACTTTGACTCTACTTTAACACTTCTATTCACTCTTATTTGTATCATGAAGGTTCATAACTCTCTTTTTAGGTGAATCAGCTTGAAATTGGCCAAATTATTGTCAATGTAACCATTGATTCTTCATATTCAAATCAATAGGTGTTGTTTCAGCCTCTATATGTGTCTTCTTGCTACAAAACCCCATATTCACCATTAGAAACTCCTATGAGATTCTAAGAAGTAACAGAACTATGGCATAAGCTATATTGGTTGTTTCTTACTTTGACTTGTTTCTACACCTTAGTAGCATGCTTAATCACGTCATCAAGAGTGCTAATAGGCTTAATCTAAGCCTTTGAAAAAGTTTTATCACTGACCCCCTGTATAAATCATACAATGGTCCTCTGTAGTGGTTTTGAATATCTCAAAGTAGTTGTAAAATCCAACTACTTTGACTCTACCTTTAACACTTATATTCACTCTTATTTGTATCTTGAAGGTTCATAACTCTCTTTTTAGGTGAATCAGCTTGAAATTGGCCAAATTATTGTCAATGAAACTATTGATTCTTCATATTCAAATCAATAGGTGTTGTTTCAGCCTCCATATGTGTCTTCTTGCTACAAAACCCCATATTCACCATTAGAAACTCCTATGAGATTCTAAGAAGTAATTGTAACTATGGCATAAGTTATATTGGTTGTGTCTTACTTCGACTCGCTTCTACACCTTTGTCGCATGCCTAATCACGTGATCAAGAGTGCTAATATGCTTAATCTAAGTTTCCTTTGATAAAGTTTCATCACTCAAACTCAGATAAATCATACAATGGCCCTCTGTAGGGGCTTTCTGAACATCTCAAAGTAGTTGGAAAAATCCAACTACTTTGACTCTACTCTTCTTTAACACTTCTATTCACTCTTATTTGTATCTGAAGGTTCATAACTCTCTTTTAGGTGAATCAGCTTGAATTGGCCAAATTATTGTCAATGAAACCATTGATTCTTCATATTCAAATCAATAGGTGTTGTTTCAGCCTCCATATGTGTCTTCTTTGCTACAAAAACCCCATATTCACCATTAGAAACTCCTATGAGATTCTAAGAAGTAACTGAACTATGGCATAAGCTATATTGGTTGTTTTTACTTTGACTTGTTTCTTCGCCGGTAGCATGCTTAATCACGTCATCAAGAAGTGCTAATAGGCTTAATCTAAGCCTTTGATAAAGTTTCATCACTCAAACCCTGTATAAATCATACAATGGTCCTCTGTAGTGGCTCTTGAACATCTCAAAGTAGTTGTAAAAATCCAACTACTTTGACTCTTTTTTAACACTTCTATTCACTCTTATTTGTATCTTGAAGGTTCATAACTCTCTTTTTAGGTGAATCAGCTTGAAATTGGCCAAATTATTGTCAATGAAACCATTGATTCTTCATATTCAAATCAATAGGTGTTGTTTCAGCCTCCATATGTGTCTTCTTGCTACAAAACCCCATATTCACCATTAGAAACTCCTATGAGATTCTAAGAAGTAACAGAACTATGGCATAAGCTATATTGGTTGTTTCATACTTTGACTTGCTTCTATACGCTGGTAGCATGCTTAATCACGTCATCAAGAGTGCTAATAGGCTTAATCTAAGCCTTTGATAAAGTTTCATCACTTAATCCCTGTATAAATCATACAATGGTCTCTATTAAGTGGTCTTGAACATCTCAAAGTAGTTGTAAAAATCCAACTCTTGACTCTACTTCAACACTTCTATTCACTCTTATTTGTAACTTGATGGTTCAAAAACTATGTTTTTAGGTGAATCAGCTTGAAATTGGCCAAATTATTGTCAATGAAACCATTGATTCTTCATATTCAAATCAATAGGTGTTGTTTCAGCCTCCATATGTGTCTTCTTGCGCAAAACCCCCATATTCACCATTAGAAACTCCTATGAGATTCTAATAACTAACAGAACTGTGGGATAAGCTATATTACTTTTTTCTTACTTTGACTTGCTTCTACACCTTGGTAGCATGCTTAATCACGTCATCAAGAGTGCTAATAGGCTTAATCTAAGCCTTTGATAAAGTTTCATCACTCAAACCATGTATAAATCATATAATGGTCCTCTATAGTGGCTCTTGAACATCTCAAAGTAGTTGTAAAAATTCAACTATTTTGACTCTACTTTAACACTTCTATTCACTCTTATTTGTATCTTGAAGGTTCATAACTCTGTTTTTAGATGAATCAGCTTGAAATTGGCCAAATTATTGTCAATAAAACCATTGATTCTTCATATTAAAATCAATAGGTGTTGTTTCAGCCTCCATATGTGTCTTCTTGCTACAAAACCCCATATTCACCATTAGAAACTCCTATGAGATTCTAAGAAGTTACAGAACTATGTCATAAGCTATATTGGTTGTTTCTTACTTTGACTTGCTTCTACACCTTGGTAGCATGCTTAATCACGTCATCAAGAGTGCTAATAGGCTTAATCTAAGCCTTTGATAAAGTTTCATCACTCAAACCCTGTATAAATCATACAATGGCCCTCTGTAGTGGCTCTTGAACATCTCAAAGTAGTTGTAAAAATCCAACTACTTTGACTCTACTTTAACACTTCTATTCACTCTTATTTGTATCTTGAAGGTTCATAACTCTCTTTTTAGGTGAATCAGCTTGAAATTGGCTAAATTATTGTCAATGAAACCATTGATTCTTCATATTCAAATCAATAGGTGTTGTTTCAGCCTCCATATGTGTCTTCTTGCTACAAAACCCCATATTCACCATTAGAAACTCCTATGAGATTCTAAGAAGTAACAGAACTATGGCATAAGCTATATTGGTTGTTTTCTTTACTTTGACTTGCTTCTACACCTTGGTAGCATGCTTAATCACGTCATCAAGAGTGCTAATAAGCTTAATCTAAGCCTTTGATAAAGTTTCATCACTCAAACCCTGTATAAATCATACAATGGCCCTCTGTAGTGGTTTGAACATCTCAAAGTAGTTGTAAAAATCCAACTACTTTGACTCTACTTTAACACTTCTATTCACTCTTATTTTGTATCTTGAAGGTTCATAACTCTGTTTTTAGGTGAATCAGCTTGAATTTGCCAAATTATGGTCAATCAAAACCATTGATTCTTCATATTCAAATCAATAGGTGTTGTTTCAGCCTCCATATGTGTCTTCTTGCTACAAAACCCCATATTCACCATTAGAAACTCCTATGAGATTCTAAGAAGTAACATAACTATGGCATAAGCTATATTGGTTGTTTCTTACTTTGACTTGCTTCTACACCTTGGTAGTATGCTTAATCACGTCATCAAGAGTGCTAATAGACTTAATCTAAGCCTTTGATAAAGTTTCATCACTCAAACCCTGTATAAATCATACAATGGCCCTCTGTAGTGGTTTGAACATCTCAAAGTAGTTGTAAAAAATCCAACTACTTTGACTCTACTTTAACACTTCTATTCACTCTTATTTGTATCTTGAAGGTTCATAACTCTCTTTTTAGGTGAATCAGCTTGAAATTGGCCAAATTATTGTCAATGAAACCATTGATTCTTCATATTCAAATCAATAGGTGTTGTTTCAGCCTCCATATGTGTCTTCTTGCTACAAAACCCCATATTCACCATTAGAAACTCCTATGAGATTCTAAGAAGTAAATCAGAACTATAGCATAAGCTATATTAGTTTGTTCTTACTTTGACTTGCTTCTACACCTTGGTAGCATGCTTAATCACGTCATCAAGAGTGCTAATAGGCTTAATCTAAGCCTTTGATAAAGTTTCATCACTCAAACCCTGTATAAATCATACAATGGCCCTCTGTAGTGGCTCTTGAACATCTCAAAGTAGTTGTAAAAATCCAACTACTTTGACTCTACTTTAACACTTCTATTCACTCTTATTTGTATCTTGAAGGTTCATAACTTTCTTTTTAGGTGAATCAGCTTGAAATTGGCCAAATTATTGTCAATGAAACCATTGATTCTTCATATTCAAATCAATAGGTGTTGTTTCAGCCTCCATATGTGTCTTCTTGCTACAAAACCCCATATTCACCATTAGAAACTCCTATGAGATTCTAAGAAGTAACAGAACTATGGCATAAGCTATATTGGTTGTTTCTTACTTTGACTTGCTTCTACACCTTGGTAGCATGCTTAATCACGTCATCAAGAGTGCTAATAGGCTTAATCTAAGCCTTTGATAAAGTTTCATCACTCAAACCCTGTATAAATCATACAATGGCCCTCTGTAGTGGCTCTTGAACATCTCAAAGTAGTTGTAAAAATCTAACTACTTTGACTCAACTTCAACACTTCTATTCACTCTTATTTGTATCTTGAAAGTTCATAACTCTCTTTTTAGCTGAATCAGTTTGAAATTGGCCAAATCCTTGTCAATGAAACCATTGATTCTTGATATTCAAATCAATAAGTGTTGTTTCAGCCTCCATATGTGTCTTCTTACTACAAAACCCCATATTCACCATTAGAAACTCCTATGAGATTCTAAGAAGTAACAGAACTATGGCATAAGCTATATTGGTTGTTTCTTACTTTGACTTGCTTAATCACGTCATCAAGAGTGCTAATAGGCTTAATCTAAGCCTTTGATAAAGATTCATCACTTAAACCCTGTATAAATCATACAATGGCCCTCTGTAGTGGCTCTTGAACATCTCAAAGTAGTTGTAAAAATCCAACTACTTTGACTCTACGTTAACACTTATATTCTCTCTTATTTGTATCTTGAAGGTTCATAACTCTCTTTTTAGGTAAATCAGCTTGAAATTGGCCAAATTATTGTCAATAAAACCATTGATTCTTCATATTCAAATAAATAGGTGTCGTTTCAGCCTCCATATGTGTCTTCTTTCTACAAAACCCCATATTCACCATTAGAAACTCCTATGAGATTCTAAGAAGTAACAGCATTATGGCATAAGCTATATTGGTTGTTTCTTACTTTGACTTGCTTCAACACCTTGGTAGCATGCTTAATCACGTCATCAAGAGTGCTAATAGGCCTAATCTAAGCCTTTGATAAAGTTTCATCACTCAAACCCTGTATAAATCATACAATGGCCCTCTGTAGTGGCTCTTGAACATCTCAAAGTAGTTGTAAAAATCCAACTACTTTGACTCGACTTTAACACTTCTATTCACTCTTATTTGTATCTTGAAGGTTCATAACTCTCTTTTTAGGTGAATCAGCTTGAAATTGGCCAAATTATTGTCAATGAAACCATTGATTCTTCATATTCAAATCAATAGGTGTTGTTTCAGCCTCCATATGTGTCTTCTTGCTACAAAACCCCATATTCACCATTAGAAACTCCTATGAGATTCTAAGAAGTAACAGAACTATGGCATAAGCTATATTGGTTGTTTCTTACTTTGACTTGCTTCTACACCTTGGTAGCATGCTTAATCACGTCATCAAGAGTGCTAATAGGCTTAATCTAAGCCTTTGATAAAGTTTCATCACTCGAACCCTGTATAAATCATACAATGGCCCTCTGTAGTGGCTCTTGAACATCTCAAAGTAGTTGTAAAAATCCAACTACTTTGACTCTACTTTAACACTTCTATTCACTCTTATTTGTATCTTGAAGGTTCATAACTCTCTTTTTAGGTGAATCAGCTTGAAATTGGCCAAATTATTGTCAATGTAACCATTGATTCTTCATATTCAAATCAATAGGTGTTGTTTCAGCCTCCATATGTGTCTTCTTGCTACAAAACCCCATATTCACCATTAGAAACTCCTATGAGATTCTAAGAAGTAACAGAACTATGGCATAAGCTATATTGGTTGTTTCTTACTTTGACTTGCTTTTACACCTTGGTAGCATGCTTAATCACGTCATCAAGAGTGCTAATAGGCTTAATCTAAGCCTTTGATAAAGTTTCATCACTCAAACCCTGTATAAATCATACAATGGCCCTCTGTAGTGGCTCTTGAACATCTCAAAGTAGTTGTAAAATCTAACTTTTTTTACTCTACTTTAACAATTCTATTCACTCTTATTTGTATCTTGAAGGTTCATAACTCTGTTTTTTAGGTGAATCAGCTTGAAATTGGCCAAATTATTGTCAATGAAACCATTGATTCTTCATATTCAAATCAATAGGTGTTGTTTCAGCCTCCATATGTGTCTTCTTGCTACAAAACCCCATATTCACCATTAGAAACTCCTATGAGATTCTAAGAAGTAACAGAACTATGGCATAAGCTATATTGGTTGTTTCTTACTTTGACTTGCTTCTACACCTTGGTAGCATGCTTAATCACGTCATCAAGAGTGCTAATAGGCTTAATCTAAGCCTTTGATAAAGTTTCATCACTCAAACCCTGTATAAATCATACAATGGCCCTCTGTAGTGGCTCTTGAACATCTCAAAGTAGTTGTAAAAAATCCAACTACTTTGACTCTACTTTAACACTTCTATTCACTCTTATTTGTATCTTGAAGGTTCATAACTCTCTTTTTAGGTGAATCAGCTTGAAATTGGCCAAATTATTGTCAATGAAACCATTGATTCTTCATATTCAAATCAATAGGTGTTGTTTCAGCCTCCATATGTGTCTTCTTGCTACAAAACCCCATATTCACCATTAGAAACTCCTATGAGATTCTAAGAAGTAACAGAACTATGGCATAAGCTATATTGGTTGTTTCTTACTTTGACTTGCTTCTACACCTTGGTAGCATGCTTAATCACGTCATCAAGAGTGCTAATAGGCTTAATCTAAGCCTTTGATAAAGTTTCATCACTCAAACCCTGTATAAATCATACAATGGCCCTCTGTAGTGGCTCTTGAACATCTCAAAGTAGTTGTAAAAATCCAACTACTTTGACTCTACTTTAACACTTCTATTCACTCTTATTTGTATCTTGAAGGTTCATAACTCTCTTTTTAGGTGAATCAGCTTGAAATTGGCCAAATTATTGTCAATGAAACCATTGATTCTTCATATTCAAATCAATAGGTGTTGTTTCAGCCTCCATATGTGTCTTCTTGCTACAAAACCCCATATTCACCATTAGAAACTCCTATGAGATTCTAAGTAACAGAACTATGGCATAAGCTATATTGGTTGTTTCTTACTTTGCTTCTACATAGCATGCTTAATCACGTCATCAAGAGTGCTAATAGGCTTAATCTAAGCCTTTGATAAAGTTTCATCACTCAAACCCTGTATAAATCATACAATGGCCCTCTGTAGTGGCTCTTGAACATCTCAAAGTAGTTGTAAAAATCCAACTACTTTGACTCTACTTTAACACTTCTATTCACTCTTATTTGTATCTTGAAGGTTCATAACTCTCTTTTTAGGTGAATCAGCTTGAAATTGGCCAAATTATTGTCAATGAAACCATTGATTCTTCATATTCAAATCAATAGGTGTTGTTTCAGCCTCCATATGTGTCTTCTTGCTACAAAACCCCATATTCACCATTAGAAACTCCTATGAGATTCTAAGAAGTAATAGAACTATGGCATAAGCTATATTGGTTGTTTCTTACTTTGACTTGCTTCTACACCTTGGTAGCATGCTTAATCACGTCATCAAGAGTGCTAATAGGCTTAATCTAAGCCTTTGATAAAGTTTCATCACTCAAACCCTGTATAAATCATACAATGGCCCTCTGTAGTGGCTCTTGAACATCTCAAAGTAGTTGTAAAAATCCAACTACTTTGACTCTACTTTAACACTTCTATTCACTCTTATTTGTATCTTGAAGGTTCATAACTCTCTTTTTTAGGTGAATCAGCTTGAAATTGGCCAAATTATTGTCAATGAAACCATTGATTCTTCATATTCAAATCAATAGGGGTTGTTTCAGCCTCCATATGTGTCTTCTTGCTACAAAACCCCATATTCACCATTAGAAACTCCTATGAGATTCTAAGTAACAGAACTATGGCATAAGCTATATTGGTTGTTTCTTACTTTGACTTGCTTCTACACCTTGGTAGCATGCTTAATCACGTCATCAAGAGTGCTAATAGGCTTAATCTAAGCCTTTGATAAAGTTTCATCACTTTAAACTCTGTATAAATCATACAATGGCCCTCTGTAGTGGCTCTTGAACATCTCAAAGTAGTTGTAAAAATCCAACTACTTTGACTCTACTTTAACACTTCTATTCACTCTTATTTGTATCTTGAAGGTTCATAACTCTCTTTTTAGGTGAATCAGCTTGAAATTGGCCAAATTATTGTCAATGAAACCATTGATTCTTCATATTCAAATCAATAGGTGTTGTTTCAGCCTCCATATGTGTCTTCTTGCTACAAAACCCCATATTCACCATTAGAAACTCCTATGAGATTCTAAGAAGTAACAGAACTATGGCATAAGCTATATTGGTTGTTTCTTACTTTGACTTGCTTCTACACCTTGGTAGCATGCTTAATCACGTCATCAAGAGTGCTAATAGGCTTAATCTAAGCCTTTGATAAAGTTTCATCACTCAAACCCTGTATAAATCATACAATGGTCCTCTATAGTGGCTCTTGAACATCTCAAAGTAGTTGTAAAAATCCTACTACTTTGACTCAACTTTAACACTTCTATTCACTCTTATTTGTATCTTGAAGGTTCATAACTCTCTTTTTAGGTGAATCAGCTTGAAATTGGCCAAATTATTGTCAATGAAACCATTGATTCTTCATATTCAAATCAATAGGTGTTGTTTCAGCCTCCATATGTGTCTTCTTGCTACAAAACCCCATATTCACCATTAGAAACTCCTATGAGATTCTAAGAAGTAACAGAACTATGGCATAAGCTATATTGGTTGTTTCTTACTTTGACTTGCTTCTACACCTTGGTAGCATGCTTAATCACGTCATCAAGAGTGCTAATAGGCTTAATCTAAGCCTTTGATAAAGTTTCATCACTCAAACCCTGTATAAATCATACAATGGCCCTCTGTAGTGGCTCTTGAACATCTCAAAGTAGTTGTAAAATTCCAACTACTTTGACTCTACTTTAACACTTCTATTCACTCTTATTTGTATCTTGAAGGTTCATAACTCTCTTTTTTAGGTGAATCAGCTTGAAATTGGCCAAATTATTGTCAATGAAACCATTGATTCTTCATATTCAAATCAATAGGTGTTGTTTCAGCCTCCATATGTGTCTTCTTGCTACAAAACCCCATATTCACCATTAGAAACTCCTATGAGATTCTAAGAAGTAACAGAACTATGGCATAAGCTATATTGGTTGTTTCTTACTTTGACTTGCTTCTACACCTTGGTAGCATGCTTAATCACGTCATCAAGAGTGCTAATAGGCTTAATCTAAGCCTTTGATAAAGTTTCATCACTCAAACCCTGTATAAATCATACAATGGCCCTCTGTAGTGGCTCTTGAACATCTCAAAGTAGTTGTAAAAATCCAACTACTTTGACTCTACTTTAACACTTCTATTCACTCTTATTTGTATCTTGAAGGTTCATAACTCTCTTTTTAGGTGAATCAGCTTGAAATTGGCCAAATTATTGTCAATGAAACCATTGATTCTTCATATTCAAATCAATAGGTGTTGTTTCAGCCTCCATATGTGTCTTCTTGCTACAAAACCCCATATTCACCATTAGAAACTCCTATGAGATTCTAAGAAGTAACAGAACTATGGCATAAGCTATATTGGTTGTTTCTTACTTTGACTTGCTTCTACACCTTGGTAGCATGCTTAATCACGTCATCAAGAGTGCTAATAGGCTTAATCTAAGCCTTTGATAAAGTTTCATCACTCAAACCCTGTATAAATCATACAATGGCCCTCTGTAGTGGCTCTTGAACATCTCAAAGTAGTTGTAAAAATCCAACTACTTTGACTCTACTTCAACACTTCTATTCACTCTTATTTGTATCTTGAAGGTTCATAACTCTCTTTTTAGGTGAATCAGCTTGAAATTGGCCAAATTATTGTCAATGAAACCATTGATTCTTCATATTCAAATCAATAGGTGTTGTTTCAGCCTCCATATGTGTCTTCTTGCTACAAAACCCCATATTCACCATTAGAAACTCCTATGAGATTCTAAAAAGTAACAGAACTATGGCATAAGCTATATTGGTTGTTTCTTACTTTGACTTGCTTCTACACCTTGGTAGCATGCTTAATCACGTCATCAAGAGTGCTAATAGGCTTAATCTAAGCCTTTGATAAAGTTTCATCACTCAAACCCTGTATAAATCATACAATGGTCCTCTGTAGTGGCTCTTGAACATCTCAAAGTAGTTGTAAAAATCCAACTACTTTGACTCTACTTTAACACTTCTATTCACTCTTATTTGTATCTTGAAGGTTCATAACTCTCTTTTTAGGTGAATCAGCTTGAAATTGGCCAAATTATTGTCAATGAAACCATTGATTCTTCATATTCAAATCAATAGGTGTTGTTTCAGCCTCCATATGTGTCTTCTTGCTACAAAACCCCATATTCACCATTAGAAACTCCTATGAGATTCTAAGAAGTAACAGAACTATGGGATAAGCTATAATGGTTGTTTTTCTTTTTTTTTTTCTACATCACGTCATCAAGAGTGCTAATAGGCTTAATCTAAGCCTTTGATAAAGTTTCATCACTCGAACCCTGTATAAATCATACAATGGCCCTCTGTAGTGGCTCTTGAACATCTCAAAGTAGTTGTAAAAATCCAACTACTTTGACTCTATTTTAACAGTTCTATTCACTCTTCTTTGTATCTTGAAGGTTCATAACTCTCTTTTTAGGTGAATCAGCTTGAAATTGGCCAAATTATTGTCAATGAAACCATTGATTCTTCATATTCAAATCAATAGGTGTTGTTTCAGCCTCCATATGTGTCTTCTTGCTACAAAACCCCATATTCACCATTAGAAACTCCTATGAGATTCTAAGAAGTAACAGAACTATGGCATAAGCTATATTGGTTGTTTCTTACTTTGACTTGCTTCTACACCTTGGTAGCATGCTTAATCACGTCATCAAGAGTGCTAATAGGCTTAATCTAAGCCTTTGATAAAGTTTCATCACTCAAACCCTGTATAAATCATACAATGGCCCTCTGTAGTGGCTCTTGAACATCTCAAAGCAGTTGTAAAAGATTCACCGCCTTTGACTATACTTCCACACTTTTATTCACTCTTATTTGTATCTTGAAGGTTCATAACTCTCTTTTTAGGTGAATCAGCTTGAAATTGGCCAAATTATTGTCAATGAAACCATTGATTCTTCATATTCAAATCAATAGGTGTTGTTTCAGCCTCCATATGTGTCTTCTTGCTACAAAACCCCATATTCACCATTAGAAACTCCTATGAGATTCTAAGAAGTAACAGAACTATGGCATAAGCTATATTGGTTGTTTCTTACTTTGACTTGCTTCTACACCTTGGTAGCATGCTTAATCACGTCATCAAGAGTGCTAATAGGCTTAATCTAAGCCTTTGATAAAGTTTCATCACTCAAACCCTGTATAAATCATACAATGGCCCTTTGTAGTGGCTCTTGAACATCTCAAAGTAGTTGTAAAAATCCAACTACTTTGACTATACTTTAACACTTCTATTCACTCTTATTTGTATCTTGAAGGTTCATAACTCTCTTTTTAGGTGAATCAGCTTGAAATTGGCCAAATTATTGTCAATGAAACCATTGATTCTTCATATTCAAATCAATAGGTGTTGTTTCAGCCTCCATATGTGTCTTCTTGCTACAAAACCCCATATTCACCATTAGAAACTCCTATGAGATTCTAAGAAGTAACAGAACTATGGCATAAGCTATATTGGTTGTTTCTTACTTTGACTTGCTTCTACACCTTGGTAGCATGCTTAATCACGTCATCAAGAGTGCTAATAGGCTTAATCTAAGCCTTTGATAAAGTTTCATCACTCAAACCCTGTATAAATCATACAATGGCCCTCTGTAGTGGCTCTTGAACATCTCAAAGTAGTTGTAAAAATCCAACTACTTTGACTCTACTTTAACACTTCTATTCACTCTTATTTGTATCTTGAAGGTTCATAACTCTGTTTTTTAGGTGAATCAGCTTGAAATTGGCCAAATTATTGTCAATGAAACCATTGATTCTTCATATTCAAATCAATAGGTGTTGTTTCAGCCTCCATATGTGTCTTCTTGCTACAAAACCCCATATTCACCATTAGAAACTCCTATGAGATTCTAAAAAGTAATAGAACTATGGCATAAGCTATATTGGTTGTTTCTTACTTTGACTTGCTTCTACACCTTGGTAGCATGCTTAATCATGTCATCAAGAGTGCTAATAGGCTTAATCTAAGCCTTTGATAAAGTTTCATCACCCAAACCCTGTATAAATCATACAATGGCCCTCTGTAGTGGCTCTTGAACATCTCAAAGTAGTTGTAAAAATCCAACTACTTTGACTCTACTTTAACACTTCTATTCACTCTTATTTGTATCTTGAAGGTTCATAACTCTCTTTTTAGGTGAATCAGCTTGAAATTGGCCAAATTATTGTCAATGAAACCATTGATTCTTCATATTCAAATCAATAGGTGTTGTTTCAGCCTCCATATGTGTCTTCTTGCTACAAAACCCCATATTCACCATTAGAAACTCCTATGAGATTCTAAGAAGTAACAGAACTATGGCATAAGCTATATTGGTTGTTTCTTACTTTGACTTGCTTCTACACCTTGGTAGCATGCTTAATCACGTCATCAAGAGTGCTAATAGGCTTAATCTAAGCCTTTGATAAAGTTTCATCACTCAAACCCTGTATAAATCATACAATGGCCCTCTGTAGTGGCTCTTGAACATCTCAAAGTAGTTGTAAAAATCCAACTACTTTGACTCTACTTTAACACTTCTATTCACTCTTATTTGTATCTTGAAGGTTCATAACTCTCTTTTTAGGTGAATCAGCTTGAAATTGGCCAAATTATTGTCAATGAAACCATTGATTCTTCATATTCAAATCAATAGGTGTTGTTTCAGCCTCCATATGTGTCTTCTTGCTACAAAACCCCATATTCACCATTAGAAACTCCTATGAGATTCTAAGAAGTAACAGAACTATGGCATAAGCTATATTGGTTGTTTCTTACTTTGACTTGCTTCTACACCTTGGTAGCATGCTTAATCACGTCATCAAGAGTGCTAATAGGCTTAATCTAAGCCTTTGATAAAGTTTCATCACTCAAACCCTGTATAAATCATACAATGGCCCTCTGTAGTGGCTCTTGAACATCTCAAAGTAGTTGTAAAAATCCAACTACTTTGACTCTACCTTAACACTTCTATTCACTCTTATTTGTATCTTGAAGGTTCATAACTCTCTTTTTAGGTGAATCAGCTTGAAATTGGCCAAATTATTGTCAATGAAACCATTGATTCTTCATATTCAAATCAATAGGTGTTGTTTCAGCCTCCATATGTGTCTTCTTGCTACAAAACCCCATATTCACCATTAGAAACTCCTATGAGATTCTAAGAAATAGAACTATGGCATAAGCTATATTGGTTGTTTCTTACTTTGATTTGCTTCTACACCTTGGTAGCATGCTTAATCACGTCATCAAGCGTGCTAATAGGCTTAATCTAAGCCTTTGATAAAGTTTCATCACTCAAACCCTGTATAAATCATACAATGGCCCTCTGTAGTGGCTCTTGAACATCTCAAAGTAGTTGTAAAAATCAACTACTTTGACTACTTCTTACTTCTATTCACTCTTATTTGTATCTTGAAGGTTCATAACTCTCTTTTTAGGTGAATCAGCTTGAAATTGGCCAAATTATTGTCAATGAAACCATTGATTCTTCATATTCAAATCAATAGGTGTTGATTCTGCCTCCATATGTGTCTTCTTGCTACAAAACCCCATATTCACCATTAAAAACTCCTATGAGATTCTAAAACGTAATAGAACTATGGCATAAGCTATATTGGTTATTTCTTACTTTGACTTGCTTCTACACCTTGGTAGCATGCTTAATCACGTCATCAAGAGTGCTAATAGGCTTAATCTAAGCCTTTGATAAAGTTTCATCACTCAAACCCTGTATAAATCATACAATGGCCCTCTGCAGTGGCTCTTGAACATCTCAAAGTAGTTGTAAAAATCCAACTACTTTGACTCTACTTTAACACTTCTATTCACTCTTATTTGTATCTTGAAGGTTCATAACTCTCTTTTTAGGTGAATCAGCTTGAAATTGGCCAAATCCTTGTCAATGAAACCATTGATTCTTCATATTCAAATCAATAGGTGTTGTTTCAGCCTCCATATGTGTCTTCTTGCTACAAAACCCCATATTCACCATTAGAAACTCCTATGAGATTCTAAGAATTAACAGAACTATGGCATAAGCTATATTGGTTGTTTCTTACTTTGACTTGCTTCTACACCTTGGTAGCATGCTTAATCACGTCATCAAGAGTGCTAATAGGCTTAATCTAAGCCTTTGATAAAGTTTCATCACTCGAACCCTGTATAAATCATACAATGGCCCTCTGTAGTGGCTCTTGAACATCTCAAAGTAGTTGTAAAAATCCAACTACTTTGACTCCACTTTAACACTTCTATTCACTCTTATTTGTATCTTGAAGGTTCATAACTCTCTTTTTAGGTGAATCAGCTTGAAATTGGCCAAATTATTGTCAATGAAACCATTGATTCTTCATATTCAAATCAATAGGTGTTGTTTCAGCCTCCATATGTGTCTTCTTGCTACAAAACCCCATATTCACCATTAGAAACTCCTATGAGATTCTAAGAAGTAACAGAACTATGGCATAAGCTATATTGGTTGTTTCTTACTTTGACTTGCTTCTACACCTTGGTAGCATGCTTAATCACGTCATCAAGAGTGCTAATAGGCTTAATCTAAGCCTTTGATAAAGTTTCATCACTCAAACCCTGTATAAATCATACAATGGCCCTCTGTAGTGGCTCTTGAACATCTCAAAGTAGTTGTAAAAATCCAACTACTTTGACTCTACTTTAACACTTCTATTCACTCTTATTTGTATCTTGAAGGTTCATAACTCTCTTTTTAGGTGAATCAGCTTGAAATTGGCCAAATTATTGTCAATGAAACCATTGATTCTTCATATTCAAATCAATAGGTGTTGTTTCAGCCTCCATATGTGTCTTCTTGCTACAAAACCCCATATTCACCATTAGAAACTCCTATGAGATTCTAAAAAGTAAGAACTATGGCATAAGCTATATTGGTTGTTTCTTACTTTGACTTGCTTCTACACCTTGGTAGCATGCTTAATCACGTCATCAAGAGTGCTAATAGGCTTAATCTAAGCCTTTGATAAAGTTTCATCACTCAAACCCTGTATAAATCATACAATGGCCCTCTGTAGTGGCTCTTGAACATCTCAAAGTAGTTGTAAAAATCCAACTACTTTGACTCTACTTCTTACTTCTATTCACTCTTATTTGTATCTTGAAGGTTCATAACTCTCTTTTTAGGTGAATCAGCTTGAAATTGGCCAAATTATTGTCAATGAAACCATTGATTCTTCATATTCAAATCAATAGGTGTTGTTTCAGCCTCCATATGTGTCTTCTTGCTACAAAACCCCATATTCACCATTAGAAACTCCTATGAGATCCTAAGAGGTAACGGACTATGGCATAAGCTATATTGGTTGTTTCTTACTTTGACTTGCTTCTACACCTTGGTAGCATGCTTAATCACGTCATCAAGAGTGCTAATAGGCTTAATCTAAGCCTTTGATAAAGTTTCATCACTCAAACCCTGTATAAATCATACAATGGCCCTCTGTAGTGGCTCTTGAACATCTCAAAGTAGTTGTAAAAATCCAACTACTTTGACTCTACTTTAACACTTCTATTCACTCTTATTTGTATCTTGAAGGTTCATAACTCTCTTTTTAGGTGAATCAGCTTGAAATTGGCCAAATTATTGTCAATGAAACCATTGATTCTTCATATTCAAATCAATAGGTGTTGTTTCAGCCTCCATATGTGTCTTCTTGCTACAAAACCCCATATTCACCATTAGAAACTCCTATGAGATTCTAAAGTAATAAATATGAAAGCTATAATGGTATGTTATATTTGGTTGTTTTCTTACTTTGTTTACTTTTTGCTTCTACACCTTGGTAGCATGCTTAATCCCGTCATAAAGAGTGCTAATAGGCTTAATCTAAACCTTTGATAAAGTTTCATCACTCAAACCCTGTTTAAATCATACAATGGCCCTCTGTAGTGGCTCTTGAACATCTCAAAGTAGTTATAAAAGTCCAACTACTTTCACTTCTAACTACTTCTATTCACTCTTATTTGTATCTTGAAGGTTCATAACTCTCTTTTTAGGTGAATCAGCTTGAAATTGGCCAAATTATTGTCAATGAAACCATTGATTCTTCATATTCAAATCAATAGGTGTTGTTTCAGCCTCCATATGTGTCTTCTTGCTACAAAACCCCATATTCACCATTAGAAACTCCTATGAGATTCTAAAAAGTAACAGAACTATGGCATAAGCTATATTGGTTGTTTCTTACTTTGACTTGCTTCTACACCTTGGTAGCATGCTTAATCACGTCATCAAGAGTGCTAATAGGCTTAATCTAAGCCTTTGATAAAGTTTCATCACTCAAACCCTGTATAAATCATACAATGGTCCTCTATAGTGGCTCTTGAACATCTCAAAGTAGTTGTAAAAATCCAACTACTTTGACTCTACTTTAACACTTCTATTCACTCTTATTTGTATCTTGAAGGTTCATAACTCTCTTTTTAGGTGAATCAGCTTGAAATTGGCCAAATTATTGTCAATGAAACCATTGATTCTTCATATTCAAATCAATAGGTGTTGTTTCAGCCTCCATATGTGTCTTCTTGCTACAAAACCCCATATTCACCATTAGAAACTCCTATGAGATTCTAAGAAGTAACAGAACTATGGCATAAGCTATATTGGTTGTTTCTTACTTTGACTTGCTTCTACACCTTGGTAGCATGCTTAATCACGTCATCAAGAGTGCTAATAGGCTTAATCTAAGCCTTTGATAAAGTTTCATCACTCAAACCCTGTATAAATCATACAATGGCCCTCTGTAGTGGCTCTTGAACATCTCAAAGTAGTTGTAAAAATCCAACTACTTTGACTCTACTTTAACACTTCTATTCACTCTTATTTGTATCTTGAAGGTTCATAACTCTCTTTTTAGGTGAATCAGCTTGAAATTGGCCAAATTATTGTCAATGAAACCATTGATTCTTCATATTCAAATCAATAGGTGTTGTTTCAGCCTCCATATGTGTCTTCTTGCTACAAAACCCCATATTCACCATTAGAAACTCCTATGAGATTCAAAGAACTATATGAACTATGGCATAAGCTATATTGGTTGTTTCTTACTTTGACTTGCTTCTACACCTTGGTAGCATGCTTAAGCACGTCATCAAGAGTGCTAATAGGCTTAATCTAAGCCTTTGATAAAGTTTCACCACTCAAACCCTGTATAAATCATACAATGGCCTTCTGTAGTGGCTCTTGAACATCTCAAAGTAGTTGTAAAAATCCAACTACTTTGACACTCTTACACCTTCTATTCACTCTTATTTGTATCTTGAAGGTTCATAACTCTCTTTTTAGGTGAATCAGCTTGAAATTGGCCCAATTATTGTCAATGAAACCATTGATTCTTCATATTCAAATCAATAGGTGTTGTTTCAGCCTCCATATGTGCCTTCTTGCTACAAAAACCCCATATTCACCATTAGAAACTCCTAATTAGAAGTAATAGAACTATCGCGATAAGCTATATTGGTTGTGTCTTACTTTGACTTGCTTCTACACCTTGGTAGCATGCTTAATCACGTCATCAAGAGTGCTAATAGGCTTAATCTAAGCCTTTGATAAAGTTTCATCACCCAAACCCTGTATAAATCATACAATGGCCCTCTGTAGTGGCTCTTGAACATCTCAAAGTAGCTGTAAAAATCCAACTACTTTTGACTCTACTTTAACACCTCTATTCTCTCTTATTTGCCTCTTGAACGTTCCTAACTCTCTTTTTGGGTGATTCGGCTTGAAATTGGCCAACTTATTGTCAATGAAACCAATGATTCTTCATGTTCAAATCAATAGGGGTCGTTTCAGCGTCCATATGTGTCTTCTTGCTACAAAACCCCATATTCACCATTAGAAACTCCTATGAGATTCTAAAGTAACGAACTATGGCATAAGCTATATTGGTTGTTTCTTACTTTGACTTGCTTCTACACCTTGGTAGCATGCTTAATCACGTCATCAAGAGTGCTAATAGGCTTAATCTAAGCCTTTGATAAAGTTTCATCACTCAAACCCTGTATAAATCATACAATGGTCCTCTATAGTGGGTCTTGAACATCTCAAAGTAGTTGTAAAAATCTAACTCCTTTGACTCCATTCAACACTTCTATTCACTCTTATTTGTATCTTGAAGGTTCATAACTCTCTTTTTAGGTGAATCAGCTTGAAATTGGCCAAATTATTGTCACTAAAACCATTGATTCTTCATATTCAAATCAATAGGTGTTGTTTCAGCCTCCATATGTGTCTTCTTGCTACAAAACCCCATATTCACCATTAGAAACTCCTATGAGATTCTAAGAAGTAACAGAACTATGGCATAAGCTATATTGGTTGTTTCTTACTTTGACTTGCTTCTACACCTTGGTAGCATGCTTAATCACGTCATCAAGAGTGCTAATAGGCTTAATCTAAGCCTTTGATAAAGTTTCATCACTCAAACCCTGTATAAATCATACAATGGCCCTCTGTAGTGGCTCTTGAACATCTTTAAAGTAGTTGTAAAAATCCAACTACTTTGACTCTACTCTAACACTTCTATTCACTCTTATTTGTATCTTGAAGGTTCATAACGCTCTTTTTAGGTGAATCAGCTTGAAATTGGCCAAATTATTGTCAATGAAACCATTGATTCTTCATATTCAAATCAATAGGTGTTGTTTCAGCCTCCATATGTGTCTTCTTGCTACAAAACCCCATATTCACCATTAGAAACTCCTATGAGATTCTAAATGTAACAGAACTATGGCATAAGCTATATTGGTTGTTTCTTACTTTGACTTGCTTCTACACCTTGGTAGCATGCTTAATCACGTCATCAAGAGTGCTAATAGGCTTAATCTAAGCCTTTGATAAAGTTTCATCACTCAAACCCTGTATAAATCATACAATGGCCCTCTGTAGTGGCTCTTGAACATCTCAAAGTAGTTGTAAAAATCCAACTACTTTGACTCTCACTTCTTTCTATTCACTCTTATTTGTATCTTGAAGGTTCATAACTCTCTTTTTAGGTGAATCAGCTTGAAATTGGCCAAATTATTGTCAATGAAACCATTGATTCTTCATATTCAAATCAATAGGTGTTGTTTCAGCCTCCATATGTGTCTTCTTGCTACAAAACCCCATATTCACCATTAGAAACTCCTATGAGATTCTAAGAAGTAACAGAACTATGGCATAAGCTACATTGGTTGTTTCTTACTTTGACTTGCTTCTACACCTTGGTAGCATGCTTAATCACGTCATCAAGAGTGCTAATAGGCTTAATCTAAGCCTTTGATAAAGTTTCATCACTCGAATCCTGTATAAATCTTACAATGTCCCTCTGTAGTGGCTCTTGCACCTCTCAGAGTAGTTGTAAAAATCCAAATGCGTTGTCTCTACGTTAACACTTCTAGTCGCGCTTATTTGTATCTTGAAGGTTCATAACTCTCTTTTTAGGTGAATCAGCTTGAAATTGGCCAAATTATTGTCAATGAAACCATTGATTCTTCATATTCAAATCAATAGGTGTTGTTTCAGCCTCCATATGTGTCTTCTTGCTACAAAACCCCATATTCACCATTAGAAACTCCTAGGAGATCCTTTGAAGGAACAGAACTATGGCATAAGCTATATTGGTTGTTTCTTACTTTGACTTGCTTCTACACCTTGGTAGCATGCTTAATCACGTCATCAAGAGTGCTAATAGGCTTAATCTAAGCCTTTGATAAAGTTTCATCACTCAAACCCTGTATAAATCATACAATGGCCCTCTGTAGTGGCTCTTGAACATCTCAAAGTAGTTGTAAAAATCCAACTACTTTGACTCTACTTTAACACTTCTATTCACTCTTATTTGTATCTTGAAGGTTCATAACTCTCTTTTTAGGTGAATCAGCTTGAAATTGGCCAAATTATTGTCAATGAAACCATTGATTCTTCATATTCAAATCAATAGGTGTTGTTTCAGCCTCCATATGTGTCTTCTTGCTACAAAACCCCATATTCACCATTAGAAACTCCTATGAGGTTCTAAAGTAAGAACTATGGCATAAGCTATATTGGTTGTTTCTTACTTTGACTTGCTTCTACACCTTGGTAGCATGCTTAATCACGTCATCAAGAGTGCTAATAGGCTTAATCTAAGCCTTTGATAAAGTTTCATCACTCAAACCCTGTATAAATCATACAATGGCCCTCTGTAGTGGCTCTTGAACATCTCAAAGTAGTTGTAAAAATCCAACTACTTTGAGACTTCAACACTTCTATTCACTCTCATTTCTATCTTGAAGGTTCATAACTCTCTTTTTAGGTGAATCAGCTTGAAATTGGCCAAATTATTGTCAATGAAACCATTGATTCTTCATATTCAAATCAATAGGTGTTGTTTCAGCCTCCATATGTGTCTTCTTGCTACAAAACCCCATATTCACCATTAGAAACTCCTATGAGATTCTAAAAAGTAACAGAACTATGGCATAAGCTATATTGGTTGTTTCTTACTTTGACTTGCTTCTACACCTTGGTAGCATGCTTAATCACGTCATCAAGAGTGCTAATAGGCTTAATCTAAGCCTTTGATAAAGTTTCATCACTCAAACCCTGTATAAATCATACAATGGCCCTCTGTAGTGGCTCTTGAACATCTCAAAGTAGTTGTAAAAATCCAACTACTTTGACTCCACTTCTAACACTTCTATTCACTCTTATTTGTATCTTGAAGGTTCATAACTCTCTTTTTAGGTGAATCAGCTTGAAATTGGCCAAATTATTGTCAATGAAACCATTGATTCTTCATATTCAAATCAATAGGTGTTGTTTCAGCCTCCATATGTGTCTTCTTGCTACAAAACCCCATATTCACCATTAGAAACTCCTATGAGATTCTAAGAAGTAACAGAACTATGGCATAAGCTATATTGGTTGTTTCTTACTTTGACTTGCTTCTACACCTTGGTAGCATGCTTAATCACGTCATCAAGAGTGCTAATAGGCTTAATCTAAGCCTTTGATAAAGTTTCATCACTCAAACCCTGTATAAATCATACAATGGCCCTCTGTAGTGGCTCTTGAACATCTCAAAGTAGTTAAAAAATCCCAACTCCTTTGACTCAAGTTCAACACTTCTATTAACTCTTATTTGTATCTTGAAAGTTCATAACTCTCTTTTTAGCTGAATCAGTTTGAAATTGGCCAAATCCTTGTCAATGAAACCATTGATTCTTCATATTCACATCAATAGGTGTTGTTTAAGCCTCCATATGTGTCTTCTTGCTACAACGCCCCTTATTCACCATTAGAAACTCCTATGAGATTCTAAGAAGTAACAGAACTATGGCATAAGCTATATTGGTTGTTTCTTACTTTGACTTGCTTCTACACCTTGGTAGCATGCTTAATCACGTCATCAAGAGTGCTAATAGGCTTAATCTAAGCCTTTGATAAAGTTTCATCACTCAAACCCTGTATAAATCATACAATGGCCCTCTGTAGTGGCTCTTGAACATCTCAAAGTAGTTGTAAAAATCCAACTACTTTGACTCTACTTCAACACTTCTATTCACTCTTATTTGTATCTTGAAGGTTCATAACTCTCTTTTTAGGTGAATCAGCTTGAAATTGGCCAAATTATTGTCAATGAAACCATTGATTCTTCATATTCAAATCAATAGGTGTTGTTTCAGCCTCCATATGTGTCTTCTTGCTACAAAACCCCATATTCACCATTAGAAACTCCTATGAGATTCTAAGAAGTAACAGAACTATGGCATAAGCTATATTGGTTGTTTCTTACTTTGACTTGCTTCTACACCTTGGTAGCATGCTTAATCACGTCATCAAGAGTGCTAATAGGCTTAATCTAAGCCTTTGATAAAGTTTCATCACTCAAACCCTGTATAAATCATACAATGGCCCTCTGTAGTGGCTCTTGAACATCTCAAAGTAGTTGTAAAAATCCAACTACTTTGACTCTATTTTAACACTTCTATTCACTCTTATTTGTATCTTGAAGGTTCATAACTCTCTTTTTAGGTGAATCAGCTTGAAATTGGCCAAATTATTGTCAATGAAACCATTGATTCTTCATATTCAAATCAATAGGTGTTGTTTCAGCCTCCATATGTGTCTTCTTGCTACAAAACCCCATATTCACCATTAGAAACTCCTATGAGATTCTAAAAAGTAACAGAACTATGGCATAAGCTATATTGGTTGTTTCTTACTTTGACTTGCTTCTACACCTTGGTAGCATGCTTAATCACGTCATCAAGAGTGCTAATAGGCTTAATCTAAGCCTTTGATAAAGTTTCATCACTCAAACCCTGTATAAATCATACAATGGCCCTCTGTAGTGGCTCTTGAACATCTCAAAGTAGTTGTAAAAATCCAACTATTTTGACGTTTCTTTAACACTTCTATTCACTCTTATTTGTATCTTGAAGGTTCATAACTCTCTTTTTAGGTGAATCAGCTTGAAATTGGCCAAATTATTGTCAATGAAACCATTGATTCTTCATATTCAAATCAATAGGTGTTGTTTCAGCCTCCATATGTGTCTTCTTGCTACAAAACCCCATATTCACCATTAGAAACTCCTATGAGATTCTAAGTAATGAGAACTATGGCATAAGCTATATTGGTTGTTTCTTACTTTGACTTGCTTCTACACCTTGGTAGCATGCTTAATCACGTCATCAAGAGTGCTAATAGGCTTAATCTAAGCCTTTGATAAAGTTTCATCACTCAAACCCTGTATAAATCATACAATGGCCCTCTGTAGTGGCTCTTGAACATCTCAAAGTAGTTGTAAAAATCCAACTACTTTTACTCTACTTTAACACTTCTATTCACTCTTATTTGTATCTTGAAGGTTCATAACTCTCTTTTTAGGTGAATCAGCTTGAAATTGGCCAAATTATTGTCAATGAAACCATTGATTCTTCATATTCAAATCAATAGGTGTTGTTTCAGCCTCCATATGTGTCTTCTTGCTACAAAACCCCATATTCACCATTAGAAACTCCTGTGACATTCTTCAAACTAACAGAACTATGGCATAAGCTATATTGGTTGTTTCTTACTTTGACTTGCTTCTACACCTTGGTAGCATGCTTAATCACGTCATCAAGAGTGCTAATAGGCTTAATCTAAGCCTTTGATAAAGTTTCATCACTCAAACCCTGTATAAATCATACAATGGCCCTCTGTAGTGGCTCTTGAACATCTCAAAGTAGTTGTAAAAATCCAACTTGTTTGACTCTACTTTAACACTTCTATTCACTCTTATTTGTATCTTGAAGGTTCATAACTCTCTTTTTAGGTGAATCAGCTTGAAATTGGCCAAATTATTGTCAATGAAACCATTGATTCTTCATATTCAAATCAATAGGTGTTGTTTCAGCTTCCATATGTGTCTTCTTGCTACAAAACCCCATATTCACCATTAGAAACTCCTATGAGATTCTAAGAAGTAACAGAACTATGGCATAAGCTATATTGGTTGTTTCTTACTTTGACTTGCTTCTACACCTTGGTAGCATGCTTAATCACGTCATCAAGAGTGCTAATAGGCTTAATCTAAGCCTTTGATAAAGTTTCATCACTCAAACCCTGTATAAATCATACAATGGCCCTCTGTAGTGGCTCTTGAACATCTCAAAGTAGTTGTAAAAATCCAACTACTTTGACTCTACTTTAACACTTCTATTCACTCTTATTTGTATCTTGAAGGTTCATAACTCTCTTTTTAGGTGAATCAGCTTGAAATTGGCCAAATTATTGTCAATGAAACCATTGATTCTTCATATTCAAATCAATAGGTGTTGTTTCAGCCTCCATATGTGTCTTCTTGCTACAAAACCCCATATTCACCATTAGAAACTCCTATGAGATTCTAAAGAGTAACAGAACTATGGCATAAGCTATATTGGTTGTTTCTTACTTTGACTTGCTTCTACACCTTGGTAGCATGCTTAATCACGTCATCAAGAGTGCTAATAGGCTTAATCTAAGCCTTTGATAAAGTTTCATCACTCAAACCCTGTATAAATCATACAATGGCCCTCTGTAGTGGCTCTTGAACATCTCAAAGTAGTTGTAAAAATCCAACTACTTTGACTCTACTTTAACACTTCTATTCACTCTTATTTGTATCTTGAAGGTTCATAACTCTCTTTTTAGGTGAATCAGCTTGAAATTGGCCAAATTATTGTCAATGAAACCATTGATTCTTCATATTCAAATCAATAGGTGTTGTTTCAGCCTCCATATGTGTCTTCTTGCTACAAAACCCCATATTCACCATTAGAAACTCCTATGAGATTCTAAAAAGTAACAGAACTATGGCATAAGCTATATTGGTTGTTTCTTACTTTGACTTGCTTCTACACCTTGGTAGCATGCTTAATCACGTCATCAAGAGTGCTAATAGGCTTAATCTAAGCCTTTGATAAAGTTTCATCACTCAAACCCTGTATAAATCATACAATGGTCCTCTATAGTGGCTCTTGAACATCTCAAAGTAGTTGTAAAAATTCTACTACCTTTTACTGCTTAACACTTCGATTCACTCTTATTTGTATCTTGAAGGTTCATAACTCTCTTTTTAGGTGAATCAGCTTGAAATTGGCCAAATTATTGTCAATGAAACCATTGATTCTTCATATTCAAATCAATAGGTGTTGTTTCAGCCTCCATATGTGTCTTCTTGCTGCAAAACCCCATATTCACCATTAGAAACTCCTATGAGATTCTAAGAAGTAACAGAACTATGGCATAAGCTATATTGGTTGTTTCTTACTTTGACTTGCTTCTACACCTTCGTAGCATGCTTAATCACGTCATCAAGATTGCTAATAGGCTTAAACTAAGCCTTTGATAAAGTTTCATCACTCAAACCCTGTATAAATCATACAATGGCCCTCTATAGTGGCTCTTGAACATCTCAAAGTAGTTGTAAAAATCCAACTACTTTGACTCTACTTTAACACTTCTATTCACTCTTATATGTATCTTGAAGGTTCATAACTCTCTTTTTAGGTGAATCAGCTTGAAATTGGCCAACGTATTGTCAATGAAACCATTGATTCTTCATATTCAAATCAATAGGTGTTGTTTCAGCCTCCATATGTGTCTTCTTGCTACAAAACTCCATATTCACCATTAGAAACTCCTATGAGATTTTAAGAAGTAACAGAACTATGGCATAAGCTATATTGGTTGTTTCTTACTTTGACTTGCTTCTACACCTTGGTAGCATGCTTAATCACGTCATCAAGAGTGCTAATAGGCTTAATCTAAGCCTTTGATAAAGTTTCATCACTCAAACCCTGTATAAATCATACAATGGCCCTCTGTAGTGGCTCTTGAACATCTCAAAGTAGTTGTAAAAATCCAACTACTTTGACTCTCCTTTAACACTTCTATTCACTCTTATTTGTATCTTGAAGGTTCATAACTCTCTTTTTAGGTGAATCAGCTTGAAATTGGCCAAATTATTGTCAATGAAACCATTGATTCTTCATATTCAAATCAATAGGTGTTGTTTCAGCCTCCATATGTGTCTTCTTGCTACAAAACCCCATATTCACCATTAGAAACTCCTATGAGATTCTAACAAGTAACAGAATTATGGCATAAGCTATATTGGTTGTTTCTTACTTTGACTTGCTTCTACACCTTGGTAGCATGCTTAATCACGTCATCAAGAGTGCTAATAGGCTTAATCTAAGCCTTTGATAAAGTTTCATCACTCAAACCCTGTATAAATCATACAATGGCCCTCTGTAGTGGCTCTTGAACATCTCAAAGTAGTTGTAAAAATCCAACTACTTTGACTCTATTTTAACACTTCTATTCACTCTTATTTGTATCTTGAAGGTTCATAACTCTCTTTTTAGGTGAATCAGCTTGAAATTGGCCAAATTATTGTCAATGAAACCATTGATTCTTCATATTCAAATCAATAGGTGTTGTTTCAGCCTCCATATGTGTCTTCTTGCTACAAAACCCCATATTCACCATTAGAAACTCCTATGAGATTCTACTAAGTAACAGAACAATGGCATAAGCTATATTGGTTGTTTCTTACTTTGATTCTTCTACACGTTGGTAGCATGCTTAATCACGTCATCAAGAGTGCTAATAGGCTTAATCTAAGCCTTTGATAAAGTTTCATCACTCAATCCCTGTATAAATCATACAATGGCCCTCTGTAGTGGCTCTTGAACATCTCAAAGTAGTTGTAAAAATCCAACTAGTTTGACTCTACTTCTTACTTCTATTCACTCTTATTTGTATCTTGAAGGTTCATAACTCTCTTTTTAGGTGAATCAGCTTGAAATTGGCCAAATTATTGTCAATGAAACCATTGATTCTTCATATTCAAATCAATAGGTGTTGTTTCAGCTTCCATATGTGTCTTCTTGCTACAAAACCCCATATTCACCATTAGAAACTCCTATGAGATTCTAAGAAGTAACAGAACTATGGCATAAGCTATATTGGTTGTTTCTTACTTTTACTTGCTTCTACACCTTGGTAGCATGCTTAATCACGTCATCAAGAGTGCTAATAGGCTTAATCTAAGCCTTTTATAAAGTTTCATCACTCAAACCCTGTATAAATCATACAATGGCCCTCTGTAGTGGCTCTTGAACATCTCAAAGTAGTTGTAAAAATCCAACTACTTTGACTCTCCTTTAACACTTCTATTCACTCTTATTTGTATCTTGAAGGTTCATAACTCTCTTTTTAGGTGAATCAGCTTGAAATTGGCCAAATTATTGTCAATGAAACCATTGATTCTTCATATTCAAATCAATAGGTGTTGTTTCAGCCTCCATATGTGTCTTCTTGCTACAAAACCCCATATTCACCATTAGAAACTCCTATGAGATTCTAAGAAGTGACAGAACTATGGGATAAGGTATAATGGTTGTTTCTTACTTTGACTTGCTTCTACACCTTGGTAGCATGCTTAATCACGTCATCAAGAGTGCTAATAGGCTTAATCTAAGCCTTTGATAAAGTTTCATCACTCAAACCCTGTATAAATCATACAATGGCCCTCTGTAGTGGCTCTTGAACATCTCAAAGTAGTTGTAAAAATCCAACTACTTTGACTCTACTTTAACACTTCTATTCACTCTTATTTGTATCTTGAAGGTTCATAACTCTCTTTTTAGGTGAATCAGCTTGAAATTGGCCAAATTATTGTCAATGAAACCATTGATTCTTCATATTCAAATCAATAGGTGTTGTTTCAGCCTCCATATGTGTCTTCTTGCTACAAAACCCCATATTCACCATTAGAAACTCCTATGAGATTCTAAGAAGTATCAGAACTATGGCATAAGCTATATTGGTTGTTTCTTACTTTGACTTGCTTCTACACCTTGGTAGCATGCTTAATCACGTCATCAAGAGTGCTAATAGGCTTAATCTAAGCCTTTGATAAAGTTTCATCACTCAAACCCTGTATAAATCATACAATGGCCCTCTGTAGTGGCTCTTGAACATCTCAAAGTAGTTGTAAAAATCCAACTACTTTGACTCTACTTTAACACTTCTATTCACTCTTATTTGTATCTTGAAGGTTCATAACTCTCTTTTTAGGTGAATCAGCTTGAAATTGGCCAAATTATTGTCAATGAAACCATTGATTCTTCATATTCAAATCAATAGGTGTTGTTTCAGCCTCCATATGTGTCTTCTTGCTACAAAACCCCATATTCACCATTAGAAACTCCTATGAGATTCTAACAAGTAACAGAACTATGGCATAAGCTATATTGGTTGTTTCTTACTTTGACTTGCTTCTACACCTTGGTAGCATGCTTAATCACGTCATCAAGAGTGCTAATAGGCTTAATCTAAGCCTTTGATAAAGTTTCATCACTCAAACCCTGTATAAATCATACAATGGCCCTCTGTAGTGGCTCTTGAACATCTCAAAGTAGTTGTAAAAATCCAACTACTTTGAGACTACAACACTTCTATTCACTCTTATTTGTATCTTGAAGGTTCATAACTCTCTTTTTAGGTGAATCAGCTTGAAATTGGCCAAATTATTGTCAATGAAACCATTGATTCTTCATATTCACATCAATAGGTGTTGTTTCAGCCTCCATATGTGTCTTTTTGTTACAAACCCCATATTCACCATTAGAAACTCCTATGAGATTCTAAAAAGTAACAGAACTATGGCATAAGCTATATTGGTTGTTTCTTACTTTGACTTGCTTCTACACCTTGGTAGCATGCTTAATCACGTCATCAAGAGTGCTAATAGGCTTAATCTAAGCCTTTGATAAAGTTTCATCACTCAAACCCTGTATAAATCATACAATGGCCCTCTTTAGTGGCTCTTGAACATCTCAAAGTAGTTGTAAAAATCCAACTAGTTTGACTCTACTTTAACACTTCTATTCACTCTTATTTGTATCTTGAAGGTTCATAACTCTCTTTTTAGGTGAATCAGCTTGAAATTGGCCAAATTATTGTCAATGAAACCATTGATTCTTCATATTCAAATCAATAGGTGTTGTTTCAGCCTCCATATGTGTCTTCTTGCTACAAAACCCCATATTCACCATTAGAAACTCCTATGAGATTCTAACCAGTAACAGAACTATGGCATCAGCAATCTTGGTTGTTTCTTACTTTGACTTTACTACACCTTGGTAGCATGCTTAAACACATCATAAAGAGTGCTAATAGGCTTAATCTAAGCCTTTGATAAAGTTTCATCACTCAAACCCTGTATAAATCATACAATGGCCCTCTGTAGTGGCTCTTGAACATCTCAAAGTAGTTGTAAAAATCCAACTACTTTGACTCTACTTTAACACTTCTATTCACTCTTATTTGTATCTTGAAGGTTCATAACTCTCTTTTTAGGTGAATCAGCTTGAAATTGGCCAAATTATTGTCAATGAAACCATTGATTCTTCATATTCAAATCAATAGGTGTTGTTTCAGCCTCCATATGTGTCTTCTTGCTACAAAACCCCATATTCACCATTAGAAACTCCTATGAGATTCTAAAGTAACAGAATTATGGCATAAGCTATATTGGTTGTTTCTTACTTTGACTTGCTTCTACACCTTGGTAGCATGCTTAATCACGTCATCAAGAGTGCTAATAGGCTTAATCTAAGCCTTTGATAAAGTTTCATCACTCAAACCCTGTATAAATCATACAATGGCCCTCTGTAGTGGCTCTTGAACATCTCAAAGTAGTTGTAAAAATCCAACTACTTTGACTCTACTTTAACACTTCTATTCACTCTTATTTGTATCTTGAAGGTTCATAACTCTCTTTTTAGGTGAATCAGCTTGAAATTGGCCAAATTATTGTCAATGAAACCATTGATTCTTCATATTCAAATCAATAGGTGTTGTTTCAGCCTCCATATGTGTCTTCTTGCTACAAAACCCCATATTCACCATTAGAAACTCCTATGAGATTCTAAAGTAACAGAACTATGGCATAAGCTATATTGGTTGTTTCTTACTTTGACTTGCTTCTACACCTTGGTAGCATGCTTAATCACGTCATCAAGAGTGCTAATAGGCTTAATCTAAGCCTTTGATAAAGTTTCATCACTCAAACCCTGTATAAATCATACAATGGCCCTCTGTAGTGGCTCTTGAACATCTCAAAGTAGTTGTAAAAATCCAACTACTTTGTCTCTACTTTAAACTATTCACTCTTATTTGTATCTTGAAGGTTCATAACTCTCTTTTTAGGTGAATCAGCTTGAAATTGGCCAAATTATTGTCAATGAAACCATTGATTCTTCATATTCAAATCAATAGGTGTTGTTTCAGCCTCCATATGTGTCTTCTTGCTACAAAACCCCATATTCACCATTAGAAACTCCTATGAGATCCTAAGAAATAACAGAACTATGGCATAAGCTATATTGGTTGTTTCTTACTTTGACTTGCTTCTACACCTTGGTAGCATGCTTAATCACGTCATCAAGAGTGCTAATAGGCTTAATCTAAGCCTTTGATAAAGTTTCATCACTCAAACCCTGTATAAATCATACAATGGCCCTCTGTAGTGGCTCTTGAACATCTCAAAGTAGTTGTAAAAATCCAACTACTTTGACTCTACTTTAACACTTCTATTCACTCTTATTTGTATCTTGAAGGTTCATAACTCTCTTTTTAGGTGAATCAGCTTGAAATTGGCCAAATTATTGTCAATGAAACCATTGATTCTTCATATTCAAATCAATAGGTGTTGTTTCAGCCTCCATATGTGTCTTCTTGCTACAAAACCCCATATTCACCATTTGAAACTCCTATAAGATTCTAAGAAGTAACAGAACTATGGCATAAGCTATATTGGTTGTTTCTTACTTTGACTTGCTTCTACACCTTGGTAGCATGCTTAATCACGTCATCAAGAGTGCTAATAGGCTTAATCTAAGCCTTTGATAAAGTTTCATCACTCAATCCCTGTATAAATCATACAATGGCCCTCTGTAGTGGCTCTTGAACATCTCAAAGTAGTTGTAAAAATCCAACTACTTTGACTCTACTTTAACACTTCTATTCACTCTTATTTGTATCTTGAAGGTTCATAACTCTCTTTTTAGGTGAATCAGCTTGAAATTGGCCAAATTATTGTCAATGAAACCATTGATTCTTCATATTCAAATCAATAGGTGTTGTTTCAGCTTCCATATGTGTCTTCTTGCTACAAAACCCCATATTCACCATTAGAAACTCCTATGAGATTCTAAATATGAGAACTATGGCATAAGCTATATTGGTTGTTTCTTACTTTGACTTGCTTCTACACCTTGGTAGCATGCTTAATCACGTCATCAAGAGTGCTAATAGGCTTAATCTAAGCCTTTGATAAAGTTTCATCACTCAAACCCTGTATAAATCATACAATGGCCCTCTGTAGTGGCTCTTGAACATCTCAAAGTAGTTGTAAAAATCCAACTACCTTGACTCCACTTTAACACTTCTATTCACTCTTATTTGTATCTTGAAGGTTCATAACTCTCTTTTTAGGTGAATCAGCTTGAAATTGGCCAAATTATTGTCAATGAAACCATTGATTCTTCATATTCAAATCAATAGGTGTTGTTTCAGCCTCCATATGTGTCTTCTTGCTACAAAACCCCATATTCACCATTAGAAACTCCTATGAGATCATAAGAAGTAACAGAACTATGGCATAAGCTATATTGGTTGTTTCTTACTTTGACTTGCTTCTACACGTTGGTAGCATGCTTAATCACGTCATCAAGAGTGCTAATAGGCTTAATCTAAGCCTTTGATAAAGTTTCATCACTCAAACCCTGTATAAATCATACAATGGCCCTCTGTAGTGGCTCTTGAACATCTCAAAGTAGTTGTAAAAATCCAACTACTTTGACTCTACTTTAACACTTCTATTCACTCTTATTTGTATCTTGAAGGTTCATAACTCTCTTTTTAGGTGAATCAGCTTGAAATTGGCCAAATTATTGTCAATGAAACCATTGATTCTTCATATTCAAATCAATAGGTGTTGTTTCAGCCTCCATATGTGTCTTCTTGCTACAAAACCCCATATTCACCATTAGAAACTCCTATGAGATTCTAAAAAGTAACAGAACTATGGCATAAGCTATATTGGTTGTTTCTTACTTTGACTTGCTTCTACACCTTGGTAGCATGCTTAATCCCGTCATAAAGAGTGCTAATAGGCTTAATCTAAGCCTTTGATAAAGTTTCATCACTCAAACCCTGTTTAAATCATACAATGGCCCTCTGTAGTGGCTCTTGAACATCTCAAAGTAGTTGTAAAAATCCAACTACTTTGACTCTACTTTAACACTTCTATTCACTCTTATTTGTATCTTGAAGGTTCATAACTCTCTTTTTAGGTGAATCAGCTTGAAATTGGCCAAATTATTGTCAATGAAACCATTGATTCTTCATATTCAAATCAATAGGTGTTGTTTCAGCCTCCATATGTGTCTTCTTGCTACAAAACCCCATATTCACCATTAGAAACTCCTATGAGATTCAAAGAACTAATTATGGGATAAGCCATAATGGTTGTTTCTTACTTTGACTTGCTTCTACACCTTGGTAGCATGCTTAATCACGTCATCAAGAGTGCAAATAGGCTTAATCTAAGCCTTTGATAAAGTTTCATCACTCAAACCCTGTATAAATCATACAATGGTCCTCTACAGTGGCTCTTGAACATCTCAAAGTAGTTGTAAAAATCCAACTCCTTTGACTCCACTTCAACACTTCTATTCACTCTTATTTGTATCTTGAAGGTTCATAACTCTCTTTTTAAGTGAATCAGCTTGAAAATGGCCAAATTATTGTCAATGAAACCATTGATTCTTCATATTCAAATCAATAGGTGTTGTTTCAGCCTCCATATGTGTCTTCTTGCTACAAAACCCCATATTCACCATTAGAAACTCCTATCAGATTCTAAGAAGTAACAGAACTATGGCATAAGCTATATTGGTTGTTTCTTACTTTGACTTGCTTCTACACCTTGGTAGCATGCTTAATCACGTCATCAAGAGTGCTAATAGGCTTAATCTAAGCCTTTGATAAAGTTTCATCACTCAAACCCTGTATAAATCATACAATGGCCCTCTGTAGTGGCTCTTGAACATCTCAAAGTAGTTGTAAAAATCCAACTACTTTGACTCTACTTTAACACTTCTATTCACTCTTATTTGTATCTTGAAGGTTCATAACTCCGTTTATAGGTGAATCAGCTTGAAAATGGCCAAATCCTTGTCAATGAAACCATTGATTCTTCATATTCACATCAATAGGTGTTGTTTCAGCCTCCATATGTGTCTTCTTGCTGCAAAACCCCATATTCACCATTAGAAACTCCTATGAGATTCTAAGAAGTAACAGAACTATGGCATAAGCTATATTGGTTGTTTCTTACTTTGACTTGCTTCTACACCTTGGTAGCATGCTTAATCACGTCATCAAGAGTGCTAATAGGCTTAATCTAAGCCTTTGATAAAGTTTCAACACTCAAACCCTGTATAAATCATACAATGGTCCTCTATAGTGGCTCTTGAACATCTCAAAGTAGTTGTAAAAACCCAACTATTTTGACTCAACTTTAACACTTCTATTCACTCTTATTTGTATCTTGAAGGTTCATAACTCTCTTTTTAGGTGAATCAGCTTGAAATTGGCCAAATTATTGTCAATGAAACCATTGATTCTTCATATTCAAATCGATAGGTGTTGTTTCAGCCTCCATATGTGTCTTCTTGCTACAAAACCCCATATTCACCATTAGAAACTCCTATGAGATTCTAAGAAGTAACAACACTATGGCATAAGCTATAATGGTTGTTTCTTACTTTGACTTGCTTCTACACCTTGGTAGCATGCTCAATCACGTCATTAAGAGTGCTAATAGGCTTAATATAAGCCTTTGATAAAGTTTCATCACTCAAACCCTGTATAAATCATACAATGGCCCTCTGTAGTGGCTCTTGAACATCTCAAAGTAGTTGTAAAAATCCAACTACTTTGACTATACTTTAACACTTCTATTCACTCTTATTTGTATCTTGAAGGTTCATAACTCTCTTTTTAGGTGAATCAGCTTGAAATTGGCCAAATTATTGTCAATGAAACCATTGATTCTTCATATTCAAATCAATAGGTGTTGTTTCAGCCTCCATATGTGTCTTCTTGCTACAAAACCCCATATTTACCATTAGAAACTTCTATGAGATTCTAAGAAGTAACAGAACTATGGCATAAGCTATATTGGTTGTTTCTTACTTTGACTTGCTTCTACACCTTGGTAGCATGCTTAATCACGTCATCAACAGTGCTAATAGGCTTAATCTAAGCCTTTGATAAAGTTTCATCACTCAAACCCTGTATAAATCATACAATGGTCTTCTGTAGTGGCTCTTGAACATCTCAAAGTAGTTGTAACAATCAAACCTTTTTTACTCTACTTTAACACTTCTATTCACTCTTATTTGTATCTTGAAGGTTCATAACTCTCTTTTTAGGTGAATCAACTTGAAATTGGCCTAATTATTGTCAATGAAACCATTGATTCTTCATATTCAAATCAATAGATGTTGTTTCAGCCTCCATATGTGTCTTCTTGCTACAAAACCCCATATTCACCATTAGAAACTCCTATGAGATTCTAAAATAAGAACTGTGGCATAAGCTATATTGGTTGTTTCTTACTTTGACTTGCTTCTACACCTTGGTAGCATGCTTAATCACGTCATCAAGAGTGCTAATAGGCTTAATCTAAGCCTTTCATAAAGTTTCATCACTCAAACCCTGTATAAATCATACAATAGCCCTCTGTAGTGGCTCTTGAACATCTCAAATTAGTTGTAAAAATCCAACTACTTTGACTCTACTTTAAAACTTCTATTCACTCTTATTTGTATCTTGAAGGTTCATAACTCTCTTTTTAGGTGAATCAGCTTGAAATTGGCCAAATTATTGTCAATGAAACCATTGATTCTTCATATTCAAATCAATAGGTGTTGTTTCAGCCTCCATATGTGTCTTCTTGCTACAAAACCCCATATTCACCATTAGAAACTCCTATGAGATTCTAAAGTAACAGAACTATGGCATAAGCTATATTGGTTGTTTCCTACTTTGACTTGCTTCTACACCTTGGTAGGATGCTTAATCACGTCATCAAGAGTGCTAATAAGGCTTAATCTAAGCCTTTGATAAAGTTTCATCACTCAAACCCTGTATAAATCATACAATGGCCCTCTGTAGTGGCTCTTGAACATCTCAAAGTAGTTGTAAAAATCCACTACTTTGACTCTACTTAACACTTCTATTCCCTCTTATTTGTCTCTTGAAGGTTTATAACTCTCTTTTTAGGTGAATCAGCTTGAAATTGGCCAAATTATTGTCAATGAAACCATTGATTCTTCATATTCAAATCAATAGGTGTTGTTTCAGCCTCCATATGTGTCTTCTTGCTACAAAACCCCATATTCACCATTAGCACTTCCTATGAGCTTCTTATAACTAACAGAACTATGGCATAAGCTATATTGGTTGTTTCTTACTTTGACTTGCTTCTACACCTTGGTAGCATGCTTAATCACGTCATCAAGAGTGCTAATAGGCTTAATCTAAGCCTTTGATAAAGTTTCATCACTCAAACCCTGTATAAATCATACAATGGCCCTCTGTAGTGGCTCTTGAACATCTCAAAGTAGTTGTAAAAATCCAACTACTTTGACTCTACTTCAACACTTCTATTCACTCTTATTTGTATCTTGAAGGTTCATAACTCTGTTTTTAGGTGAATCGGCTTGAAATTGGCCAAATTATTGTCAATGAAACCATTGATTTTTCATATTCAAATCAATAGGTGTTGTTTCAGCCTCCATATGTGTCTTCTTGCTACAAAACCCCATATTCACCATTAGAAACTCCTATGAGATTCTAAAAAGTAACAGAACTATGGCATAAGCTATATTGGTTGTTTCTTACTTTGACTTGCTTCTACACCTTGGTAGCATGCTTAATCACGTCATCAAGAGTGCTAATAGGCTTAATCTAAGCCTTTGATAAAGTTTCATCACTCAAACCCTGTATAAATCATACAATGGCCCTCTGTAGTGGCTCTTGAACATCTCAAAGTAGTTGTAAAAATCCAACTACTTTGACTCTACTTCAACACTTCTATTCACTCTTATTTGTATCTTGAAGGTTCATAACTCTCTTTTTAGGTGAATCAGCTTGAAAATGGCCAAATTATTGTCAATGAAACCATTGATTCTTCATATTCAAATCAATAGGTGTTGTTTCAGCCTCCATATGTGTCTTCTTGCTACAAAACCCCATATTCACCATTAGAAACTCCTATGAGATTCTAAAAAGTAACAGAACTATGGCATAAGCTATATTGGTTGTTTCTTACTTTGACTTGCTTCTACACCTTGGTAGCATGCTTAATCACGTCATCAAGAGTGCTAATAGGCTTAATCTAAGCCTTTGATAAAGTTTCATCACTCAAACCCTGTATAAATCATACAATGGCCCTCTGTAGTGGCTCTTGAACATCTCAAAGTAGTTGTAAAAATCCAACTCCTTTGACTCTACTTTAACACTTCTATTCACTCTTATTTGTATCTTGAAGGTTCATAACTCTCTTTTTAGGTGAATCAGCTTGAAAATGGCCAAATTATTGTCAATGAAACCATTGATTCTTCATATTCAAATCAATAGGTGTTGTTTCAGCCTCCATATGTGTCTTCTTGCTACGAAACCCCATATTCACCATTAGAAACTCGTATGATATTCTAAAATTTATTAGAACTGTGGCATAAGCTATATTGGTTGTTTCTTACTTTGACTTGCTTCTACACCTTGGTAGCATGCTTAATCACGTCATCAAGAGTGCTAATAGGCTTAATCTAAGCCTTTGATAAAGTTTCATCACTCAAACCCTGTATAAATCATACAATGGCCCTCTGTAGTGGCTCTTGAACATCTCAAAGTAGTTGTAAAAATCCAACTACTTTGACTCTACTTCAACACTTCTATTCACTCTCATTTCTATCTTGAAGGGTCATAACTCTTTTTTTAGGTCAATCAGCTTGAAATGGCCAAATCCTTGTAAATGAAACCATTGATTCTTCATATTCAAATTAATAGGTGTTGTTTCAGCCTCCATATGTGTCTTCTTGCTACCAAACCCCCTATTAACCATTATTGAAACTCCTATGAGATTCTAAAGTAACAGAACTATGGCATAAGCTATATTGGTTGTTTCTTACTTTGACTTGCTTCTACACCTTGGTAGCATGCTTAATCACGTCATCAAGAGTGCTAATAGGCTTAATCTAAGCCTTTGATAAAGTTTCATCACTCAAACCCTGTATAAATCATACAATGGCCCTCTGTAGTGGCTCTTGAACATCTCAAAGTAGTTGTAAAAATCCAACTACTTTGACTCTACTTTAACACTTCTATTCACTCTTATTTGTATCTTGAAGGTTCATAACTCTCTTTTTAGGTGAATCAGCTTGAAATTGGCCAAATTATTGTCAATGAAACCATTGATTCTTCATATTCAAATCAATAGGTGTTGTTTCAGCCTCCATATGTGTCTTCTTGCTACAAAACCCCATATTCACCATTAGAAACTCCTATGAGATTCTAAGAAGTAACAGAACTATGGCATAAGCTATATTGGTTGTTTCTTACTTTGACTTGCTTCTACACCTTGGTAGCATGCTTAATCACGTCATCAAGAGTGCTAATAGGCTTAATCTAAGCCTTTGATAAAGTTTCATCACTTTAAACTCTGTATAAATCATACAATGGCCCTCTGTAGTGGCTCTTGAACATCTCAAAGTAGTTGTAAAAATCCAACTACTTTGACTCTACTTCTAAACTTCTATTCACTCTTATTTATATCTTGAAGGTTTATAACTTTGTTTTTAGGTATATCAGTTGAAAATGGCCAAATTATTGTCAATGAAACCATTGATTCTTCATATTCAAATCAATAGGTGTTGTTTCAGCCTCCATATGTGTCTTCTTGCTACAAAACCCCATATTCACCATTAGAAACTCCTATGAGATTCTAAAATAACAACTATGGCATAAGCTATATTGGTTGTTTCTTACTTTGACTTGCTTTTCAACATTGGTAGCATGCTTAATCACGTCATCAAGAGTGCTAGTAGGCTTAATCTAAGCCTTTGATAAAGTTTCATCACTCAAACTCAGTATAAATCATACAATGGCCCTCTGTAGTGGCTCTTGAACATCTCAAAGTAGTTGTAAAAATCCAACTACTTTGACTCTACTTTAACACTTCTATTCACTCTTATTTGTATCTTGAAGGTTCATAACTCTCTTTTTAGGTGAATCAGCTTGAAAGTGGCCAAATTATTGTCAATGAAACCATTGATTCTTCATATTCAAATCAATAGGTGTTGTGTCAGCCTCCATGTGTGTCTTGTTGCTACAAAACCGCAGGTGCACCATTAGAAACTCCTTGAGATTCCTAAGTAACAGAACTATGGCATAAGCTATATTGGTTGTTTCTTACTTTGACTTGCTTCTACACGTTGGTAGCATGCTTAATCACGTCATCAAGAGTGCTAATAGGCTTAATCTAAGCCTTTGATAAAGTTTCATCACTCAAACCCTGTATAAATCATACAATGGCCCTGTGTAGTGGCTCTTGAACATCTCAAAGTAGTTGTAAAAATCCAACTACTTTGACTCTATTTTGACACTTCTATTCACTCTTATTTGTATCTTGAAGGTTCATAACTCTGTTTTTAGGTGAATCAGCTTGAAATTGGCCAAATTATTGTCAATGAAACCATTGATTCTTCATATTCAAATCAATAGGTGTTGTTTCAGCCTCCATATGTGTCTTCTTGCTACAAAACCCCATATTCACCATTAGAAACTCCTATGAGATTCTAAGAAGTATCAGAACTATGGCATAAGCTATATTGGTTGTTTCTTACTTTGACTTGCTTCTACACCTTGGTAGCATGCTTAATCACGTCATCAAGAGTGCTAATAGGCTTAATCTAAGCCTTTGATAAAGTTTCATCACTTAATCCCTGTATAAATCATACAATGGCCCTCTGTAGTGGCTCTTGAACATCTCAAAGTACTTGTAAAAATCCAACTACTTTGACTCTACTTTAACACTTCTATTCACTCTTATTTGTATCTTGAAGGTTCATAACTCTCTTTTTAGGTGAATCAGCTTGAAATTGGCCAAATTATTGTCAATGAAACCATTGATTCTTCATCTTCAAATCAATAGGTGCTGTTTCAGCTTCCATATGTGTCTTCTTGCTACAAAACCCCATATTCACCATTAGAAACTCCTATGAGATTCTAAGAAGTAACAGAACTATGGCATAAGCTATATTGGTTGTTTCTTACTTTGACTTGTTTCTACACCTTAGTAGCATGCTTAATCACGTCATCAAGAGTGCTAATAGGCTTAATCTAAGCCTTTGAAAAAGTTTTATCACTGAAACCCTGTATAAATCATACAATGGCCCTCTGTAGTGGCTCTTGAACATCTCAAAGTAGTTGTAAAAATCCAACTACTTTGACTTTACTTTAACACTTCTATTCACTCTTATTTGTATCTTGAAGGTTCATAACTCTCTTTTTAGGTGAATCAGCTTGAAATTGGCCAAATTATTGTCAATGAAACCATTGATTCTTCATATTCAAATCAATAGGTGTTGTTTCAGCCTCCATATGTGTCTTCTTGCTACAAAACCCCATATTCACCATTAGAAACTCCTATGAGATTCTAAGAAGTAACAGAACTATGGCATAAGCTATATTGGTTGTTTCTTACTTTGATCGACTTCTACACCTTGGTAGCATGCTTAATCACGTCATCAAGAGTGCTAATAGGCTTAATCTAAGCCTTTGATAAAGTTTCATCACTCAAACCCTGTATAAATCATACAATGGCCCTCTGTAGTGGCTCTTGAACATCTCAAAGTAGTTGTAAAAATCCAACTACCTTGACTCCACTTCAACACTTCTATTCACTCTTATTTGTATCTTGAAGGTTCATAACTCTCTTTTTAAGTGAATCAGCTTGAAAATGGCCAAATTATTGTCAATGAAACCATTGATTCTTCATATTCAAATCAATAGGTGTTGTTTCAGCCTCCATATGTGTCTTCTTGCTACAACTCCCCATTTTCACCATTAGAAACTCCTATGAGATTCTAAAAGTAACAGACCAATGGCTTAAGCTAAATCGGTAGTTTCTTAATTCGACTTGCTACTACCTTTGGTAACATGCTTAATCACGTCATCAAGAGTGCTAATAGGCTTAATCTAAGCCTTTGATAAAGTTTCATCACTCAAACCCTGTATAAATCATACAATGGCCCTCTGTAGTGGCTCTTGAACATCTCAAAGTAGTTGTAAAAATCCAACTACTTTGACTCTACTTCAACACTTCTATTCACTCTTATTTGTATCTTGAAGGTTCATAACTCTCTTTTTAGGTGAATCAGCTTGAAATTGGCCAAATTATTGTCAATGAAACCATTGATTCTTCATATTCAAATCAATAGGTGTTGTTTCAGCCTCCATATGTGTCTTCTTGCTACAAAACCCCATATTCACCATTAGAAACTCCTATGAGATTCTAAGAAGTAACAGAACTATGGCATAAGCTATATTGGTTGTTTCTTACTTTGACTTGCTTCTACACCTTGGTAGCATGCTTAATCACGTCATCAAAAGTACTAATAGGCTTAATCTAAACCTTTGATAAAGTTTCATCACTCAAACCATGTATAAATCATACAATGGCCCTCTGTAGTGGCTCTTGAACATCTCAAAATAGTTGTAAAAATCCAACTACTTTGACTCTACTTTAACACTTCTATTCACTCTTATTTGTATCTTGAAGGTTCATAACTCTGTTTTTAGGTGAATCAGCTTGAAATTGGCCAAATTATTGTCAATGAAACCATTGATTCTTCATATTCAAATCAATAGGTGTTGTTTCAGCCTCCATATGTGTCTTCTTGCTACAAAACCCCATATTCACCATTAGAAACTCCTATGAGATTCTAAGAAGTAACAGCACTATGGCATAAGCTATATTGGTTGTTTCTTACTTTGACTTGCTTCTACACCTTGGTAGCATGCTTAATCACGTCATCAAGAGTCCTAATAGGCTTAATCTAAGCCTTTGATAAAGTTTCATCACTCAAACCCTGTATAAATCATACAATGGTCCTTTATAGTGGCTCTTGAACATCTCAAAGTAGTTGTAAAAATCCAACTACTTTGACTCTACGTTAACACTTCTATTTTCTCTTATTTATATCTTGAACGTTCATAACTCTCTTTTTAGGTGAATCAGCTTGAAATTGGCCAAATTATTATCAATGAAACCATTGATTCTTCATATTCAAATCAATAGTTGTTGTTTCAGCCTCCATATGAGTCTTCTTACTACAAAACCCCATATTCAATATTAGAATCTCCTATGAGATTCTAAGAAGTAACAACACTATGGCATAAGCTATAATGGTTGTTTCTTACTTTGACTTGCTTCTACACCTTGGTAGCATGCTCAATCACGTCATTAAGAGTGCTAATAGGCTTAATATAAGCCTTTGATAAAGTTTCATCACTCAAACCCTGTATAAATCATACAATGGCCCTCTGTAGTGGCTCTTGAACATCTCAAAGTAGTTGTAAAAATCCAACTACTTTGACTCTACGTTAACACTTCTATTTTCTCTTATTTATATCTTGAACGTTCATAACTCTCTTTTTAGGTGAATCAGCTTGAAATTGGCCAAATTATTGTCAATGAAACCATTGATTCTTCATATTCAAATCAATAGGTGTTGTTTCAGCCTCCATATGTGTCTTCTTGCTACAAAACCCCATATTCACCATTCGAAACTCCTATGAGATTCTAAGCAGTAACCGAACTATGGCATAAGCTACATTGGTTGTTTCTTCTGTTGACTCTCTTCTAAACCTTGGTAGCATGCTTAATCACGTCATCAAGAGTGCTAATAGGCTTAATCTAAGCCTTTGATAAAGTTTCATCACTTCAAACCCTGTATAAATCATACAATGGCCTCTGTGTAGTGGCTCTTGAACATCTCAAAGTAGGTGTAAAAATCCAACTACTTTGACTCTACTTTAACTCTTCTAGGCGCTCTTATTTGCAACCTTAATGTTCATAACTCCGTTTTTAGGTGAATCAGCTTGAAAATGGCCAAATTATTGTCAATGAAACCATTGATTCTTCATATTCAAATCAATAGGTGTTGTTTCAGCCTCCATATGTGTCTTCTTGCTACAAAACCCCATATTCACCATTAGAAACTCCTATGAGATTCTAAGAATAAACAAAACTATGGAATAAGCTATATTGGTTTGTTTCTTAATTTGACTTGCTTCTACACCTTGGTAGCATGCTTAATCACGTCATCAAGAGTGCTAATAGGCTCAATCTAAGCCTTTGATAAAGTTTCATCACTCAAACCCTGTATAAATCATACAATGGTCCTCTATAGTGGCTCTTGAACATCTCAAAGTAGTTGTAAAAATCCAACTACTTTGACTCTACTTTAACACTTCTATTCACTCTTATTTGTATCTTGAAGGTTCATAACTCTCTTTTTAGGTGAATCAGCTTGAAAATGGTCAAATCCTTGGAAATGAAAGCATTGATTCTTCTTATTCACATCAATAGGTGTTGTTTCAGCCTCCATATGTGTCTTCTTGCTACAAAACCCCATATTCACCATTAAAGAAACTCCTATGAGATTCTAGAAGTAACAGAACTATGGCATAAGCTATATTGGTTGTTTCTTACTTTGACTTGCTTCTACACCTTGGTAGCATGCTTAATCACGCCATCACGCGTGCTACTCGGCTCGATCTAAGCCTGTGATCAAGTTTCATCACTCCAACCCTGTATCACTCATACTATGGCCCCCTGTAGTGTCTCTTGACCATCTCAAAGTAGTTGTAAAAATCCCAAACTACTTTGACTCCACTTCTTACTTTTATTCACTCTTATTTGTATCTTGAAGGTTCATAACTCTCTTTTTAGGTGAATCAGCTTGAAATTGGTCAAATTATTGTCAATGAAACCATTGATTCATCATATTCAAATCAATAGGTGTTGTTTCAGCCTCCATATGTGTCTTCTTGCTACAAAACGCCATATTCACCATTAGAAACTCCTTGAGATTCTAAAATAACAGAACTGTGGGATAAGTTATAATACTTGTTTTTTACTTTGACTTGCTTCTACACCTTGGTAGCATGCTTAATCACGTCATCAAGAGTGCTAATACGCTTAATCTAAGCCTTTGATAAAGTTTCATCACTCAAACCCTGTATAAATCATACAATGGTCTTCTGTTGTGGCTCTTGAACATCTCAAAGTTGTTGTAAAAATCCAACTACTTTGACTCTACTTTAACACTTCTATTCACTCTTATTTGTATCTTGAAGGTTCATAACTCTGTTTTTGGGTGAATCAGCTTGAAAATGGCCAAATTATTGTCAATGAAACCATTGATTCTTCATATTCAGATCAATAGGTGTTGTTTCAGCCTCTATATGTGTCTTCTTGCTAAAAAACCCCATATTCACCATTAGAAACTCCTATGAGATTCTAAATGTAACATATGGCATAAGCTTATATTGGTTTGTTTCTTACTTTGACTTGCTTCTGCACCATGGTAGCATGTTTCATCACGTCATCAAGAGTGCTAAAAAACTGAATCTAACCCTCTGATGAAGTTTTATCACTCAAACCCTGTATAAATCATACAATGGTCCTCTATAGTGGCTCTTGAACATCTCAAAGTAGTTGTAAAAATCCAACTACTTTTGACTCACTTCTTACTTCTATTCACTCTTATTTGTATCTTGAAGGTTCATAACTCTCTTTTTAGGTGAATCAGCTTGAAAATGGCCAAATTATTGTCAATGAAACCATTGATTCTTCATATTCAAATCAATAGGTGTTGTTTCAGCCTCCATATGTGTCTTCTTCTACAAAACCCCATATTCACCATTAGAAACTCCTATGAGATTCATAGAAGTAACAGAACTATGGCATAAGCTATATTGGTTGTTTCTTACTTTGACTTGCTTCTACACCTTGGTAGCATGCTTAATCACGTCATCAACAGTGCTAATAAGCTTAATCTCAGCCTTTGATGAAGTTTCATCACTCAACACTTGTACAAAGACAACAATGGCCCTCTGTAGTGGCTCTTGAACATCTCAAAATAGTTGTAAAAATCCAACTACTTTGACTCTACTTTAACACTTCTATTCACTCTTATTTGTATCTTGAAGGTTCATAACTCTCTATTCGTGTGGATCTGCTTGAGATTGGCCCACTTATGGCCACTGAACCCATTGATTCTTTATATTAAAATCAATAGGTGTTGTTTCAGCCTCCATATGTGTCTTCTGGCTACAAAAACCCCATATTCACCATTAGAAACTCCTATGAGATTCTAAAGTAACAAAACTATGGCATAAGCTATATTGGTTTTTTCTTCCGGTGACTTGCTTCTACACCTTGGTAGCATGCTTAATCACGTCATCAAGAGTGCTAATAGGCTTAATCTAAGCCTTTGATAAAGTTTCATCACTCAAACTCTGTATAAATCATACAATGGCCCTCTGTAGTGGCTCTTGAACATCTCAAAGTAGTTGTAAAAATCCAACTACTTTGACTCTACTTTAACACTTCTATTCACTCTTATTTGTATCTTGAAGGTTCATAACTCTCTTTTTAGGTGAATCAGCTTGAAATTGGCCAAATTATTGTCAATGAAACCATTGATTCTTCATATTCAAATCAATAGGTGTTGTTTCAGCCTCCATATGTGTCTTCTTGCTACAAAACCCCATATTCACCATTAGAAACTCCTATGAGATTCTAGAAGTAACAACCTATGGCATAAGCTATATTGGTTGTTTCTTACTTTTACTTGCTTCTTCTCCTTGTTAGCATGCTTAATCACTTCAGCAATAGTGCTAATAGGCTTACTTTATTCCTTTGATAAAGTTTGATCACTCAAACCTTGTCTAAATCATACAATTGCCCTCTTGAGTGGCTCTTGAACATCTCAAAGTAGTTAAAAAAATCCAACTCCTTTGACTCAATTTCAACACTTCTATTCACTCTTATTTGTATCTTGAAGGATCATAACTCTCTTTTTAAGTGAATCAGCTTTAAAATTGCCAAATTATTGTCAATGAAACCATTGATTCTTCATATTCAAATCAATAGGTGTTGTTTCAGCCTACATATGTGTCTTCTTGCTACAAAACCCCATATTCACCATTAGAAACTCCTATGAGATTCTAAGAAGTAACAACACTATGGCATAAGCTATATTGGTTGTTTCTTACTTTGACTTGCTTCTACACCTTGGTAGCATGCTTAATCACGTCATCAAGAGTGCTAATAGGCTTAATCTAAGCCTTTGATAAAGTTTCATCACTCAAACCCTGTATAAATCATACAATGGCCCTCTGTAGTGGCTCTTGAACATCTCAAAGTAGTTGTAAAAATCCAACTCCTTTGACTCAACTTCAACACTTCTATTCACTCTTATTTGTATCTTGAAAGTTCAAAACTCTCTTTTTAGGTGAATCAGCTTGAAAATGGCCAAATCCTTGTCAATGAAACCATTGATTCTTCATATTCAAATCAATAGGTGTTGTTTCAGCCTCCATATGTGTCTTCTTGCTACAAAACCCCATATTCACCATTAGAAACTCCTATGAGATTCTAAGAAGTAACAGAACTATGGCATAAGCTATATTGGTTGTTTCTTACTTCGACTTGCTTCTACACCTTGGTAGCATGCTTAATCCCGTCATAAAGAGTGCTAATAGGCTTAATCTAAACCTTTGATAAAGTTTCATCACTCAAACCCTGTTTAAATCATACAATGGCCCTCTGTAGTGGCTCTTGAACATCTCAAAGTAGTTATAAAAGTCCAACTACTTTGACTCTACTTTAACACTTTTATTCACTCTTATTTGTATCTTGAAGGTTCATAACTCTCTTTTTAGGTGAATCAGCTTGAAATTGGCCAAATTATTGTCAATGTAACCATTGATTCTTCATATTCAAATCAATAGGTGTTGTTTCAGCCTCCATATGTGTCTTCTTGCTACAAAACCCCATATTCACCATTAGAAACTCCTATGAGATTCTAAGAAGTAACAGAACTATGGGATAAGCTATAATGGTTGTTTCTTACTTTGACTTGCTTCTCCACCTTGGTAGCATGCTTAATCACGTCATCAAAAGTGCTAATAGGCTTAATCTAAGCCTTTGATAAAGTTTCATCACTCAAACCCTGTATAAATCATACAATGGTCCTCTGTAGTGGCTTTTGAACATCTCAAAGTAGTTGTAAAAATCCAACTCCTTTGACTCTACTTCAACACTTCTATTCACTCTTATTTGTATCTTGAAGGTTCATAACTCTCTTTTTAGGTGAATCAGCTTGAAAATGGCTAAATTATTGTCAATGAAACCATTGATTTTTCATATTCAAATCAATAGGTGTTGTTTCAGCCTCCATATGTGTCTTCTTGCTGCAAAACCCCATATTCACCATTAGAAACTCCTATGAGATTCTAAGAAGTAACAGAACTATGGCATAAGCTATATTGGTTGTTTCTTACTTTGATTTGCTTCTACACCTTGGTAGCATGCTTAATCACGTCATCAAGAGTGCTAATAGGCTTAATCTAAGCCTTTGATAAAGTTTCATCACTCAAACCCTGTATAAATCATACAATGGCCCTCTGTAGTGGCTCTTGAACATCTCAAAGTAGTTGTAAAAGTTTAACTACTTTGACTCTACTTTAACACTTCTATTCACTCTTATTTGTATCTTGAAGGTTCATAACTCTCTTTTTAGGTAAATCAGCTTAAAATTGGCCAAATTATTGTCAATGAAACCATTGATTCTTCATATTCAAATCAATAGGTGTTGTTTCAGCCTCCATATGTGTCTTCTTGCTACAAAACCCCATATTCACCATTAGAAACTCCTATGAGATTCTAAGAAGTAACAACACTATGGCATAGTTATATTGGTTGTTTCTTACTTTGACTTACACCTTGGTAGCATGCTTAATCACGTCATCAAGAGTGCTAATAGGCTTAATCTAAGCCTTTGATAAAGTTTCATCACTCAAACCCTGTATAAATCATACAATGGCCCTCTGTAGTGGCTCTTGAACATCTCAAAGTAGTTGTAAAAATCCAACTACTTTTGACTCCATTTAACACTTCGATTCACTCTGATTTGTATCTTGATGGTTTAGAAACTCTGTTTTTTAGGTGAATCAGCTTGAAATTGGCCAAATTATTGTCAATGAAACCATTGATTCTTCATATTCAAATCAATAGGTGTTGTTTCAGCCTCCATATGTGTCTTCTTGCTACAAAACCCCATATTCACCATTAGAAACTCTTATGAGATTCTAAGAAGTAACAACACTATGGCATAAGCTATAATGGTTGTTTCTTACTTTGACTTGCTTCTACACCTTGGTAGCATGCTTAATCACGTCATCAAGAGTGCTAATAGGCTTAATCTAAGCCTTTGATAAAGTTTCATCACTCGAACCCTGTATAAATCATACAATGGCCCTCTGTAGTGGCTCTTGAACATCTCAAAGTAGTTGTAAAAATCCAACTACTTTGACTCCTCTTCAAAACCTCTATTCACTCTTTTTGGTATCTTGATGGTTCATTTCTTTCTTTTTAGGTGAATCGGCTTTAAAATAGCCAAATTATTGTCAATGTAACCATTGATTCTTCATATTCAAATCAATAGGTGTTGTTTCAGCCTCCATATGTGTCTTCTTGCTACAAAACCCCATATTCACCATTAGAAACTCCTATGAGATTCTAAGAAGTAACAGCACTATGGCATAAGCTATATTGGTTGTTTCTTACTTTGACTTGCTTCTACACCTTGGTAGCATGCTTAATCACGTCATCAAGAGTCCTAATAGGCTTAATCTAAGCCTTTGATAAAGTTTCATCACTCAAACCCTGTATAAATCATACAATGGTCCTCTATAGTGGGTCTTGAACATCTCAAAGTAGTTGTAAAAATCCAACTCCTTTGACTCCATTCAACACTTCTATTCACTCTTATTTGTATCTTGAAGGTTCATAACTCTCTTTTTAGGTGAATCAGCTTTAAAATGGCCAAATCCTTGTCAATGAAACCATTGATTCTTCATATTCAAATCAATAGGTGTTGTTTCAGCCTCCATATGTGTCTTCTTGCTACAAAACCCCATATTCACCATTAGAAACTCCTATGAGATTCTAAGAAGTAACAAAACTATGGGATAAGTTATAATGGTTGTTTCTTACTTTGACTTGCTTCTACACCTTGGTAGCATGCTTAATCACGTCATCAAAAGTGCTAATAGGCTTAATCTAAGCCTTTGATAAAGTTTCATCACTCAAACCCTGTATAAATCATACAATGGCCCTCTGTAGTGGCTCTTGAACATCTCAAAGTAGTTGTAAAAATCCAACTACTTTGACTCTACTTTAACACTTCTATTCACTCTTATTTGTATCTTGAAGGTTCATAACTCTCTTTTTAGGTGAATCAGCTTGAAAATGGCCAAATTATTGTCAATGAAACCATTGATTCTTCATATTCAAATCAATAGGTGTTGTTTCAGCCTCCATATGTGTCTTCTTTCTACAAAACCCCATATTCACCATTAGAAACTCCTATCAGATTCTAAGAAGTAACAGCACTATGGCATAAGCTATATTGGTTGTTTCTTACTCTGACTTGCTTCTACACCTTGGTAGCATGCTTAATCACGTCATCAAGAGTGCTAATAGGCTTAATCTAAGCCTTTGATAAAGTTTCATCACTCAAAACACTGTATAAATCATACAATGGTCCTCTGTAGTGACTCTTGAACATCTCAAAGTAGTTGTAAAAATCCAACTACTTTGACTCTACTTTAACACTTCTATTCACTCTTATTTGTATCTTGAAGGTTCATAACTCTGTTTTTAGGTGAATCAGCTTGAAATTGGCCAAATTATTGTCAATGAAACCATTGATTCTTCATATTCAAATCAATAGGTGTTGTTTCAGCCACCATATGTGTCTTCTTGCTAAAAAACCCCATATTCACCATTAGAAACTCCTATGAGATTCTAAGAAGTTACAGAACTATGGCATAAGCTATATTGGTTGTTTCTTACTTTGACTTGCTTCTACACCTTGGTAGTATGCTTAATCACGTCATCAAGAGTGCTAATAGACTTAATCTAAGCCTTTGATAAAGTTTCATCACTCAAACCCTGTATAAATCATACAATGGCCCTCTGTAGTGGCTCTTGAACATCTCAAAGTAGTTGTAAAAATCCAACTACTTTGACTCTACTTTAACACTTCTATTCACTCTTATTTGTATCTTGAAGGTTCATAACTCTCTTTTTAGGTGAATCAGCTTGAAATTGGCCAAATTATTGTCAATGAAACCATTGATTCTTCATATTCAAATCAATAGGTGTTGTTTCAGCCTCCATATGTGTCTTCTTGCTACAAAACCCCATATTCACCATTAGAAACTCCTATGAGATTCTAAGAAGTAACAAAACTATGGCATAAGCTATATTGGTTGTTTCTTACTTTGACTTGCTTCTACACCTTGGTAGCATGCTTAATCACGTCATCAAGAGTGCTAATAGGCTTAATCTAAGCCTTTGATAAAGTTTCATCACTCAAACCCTGTATAAATCATACAATGGCCCTCTGTAGTGGCTCTTGAACATCTCAAAGTAGTTGTAAAAATCCAACTCCTTTGACTCCATTCAACACTTCTATTCACTCTTATTTGTATCTTGAAGGTTCATAACTCTCTTTTTAGGTGAATCAGCTTGAAAATGGCCAAATCCTTGTCAATGAAACCATTGATTCTTCATATTCACATCAATAGGTGTTGTTTCAGCCTCCATATGTGTCTTCTTGCTACAAAACCCCATATTCACCATTAGAAACTCCTATGAGATTCTAAGAACTAACAGAACTGTGGGATAAACTATAATGTTTGTTTCTTACTTTGACTTCTTCTCCCCCTTAATAGCATGCTTAATCACGTCATCAAGAGTGCTAATAGGCTTAATCTAAGCCTTTGATAAAGTTTCATCACTCAAACCCTGTATAAATCATACAATGGTCCTCTATAGTGGCTCTTGAACATCTCAATGTAGTTGTAAAAATCCAACTCCTTTGACTCTACTTCAACACTTCTATTCACTCTTATTTGTATCCTCAAGGTTCATAACTCTCTTTTTAGGTGAATCAGCTTGAAAATGGCCAAATTATTGTCAATGAAACCATTGATTCTTCATATTCAAATTAATAGGTGTTGTTTCAGCCTCGATATGTGTGTTCTTGCTACAAAACCCCATATTCACCATTAGAAACTCCTATGAGATTCTAAGAAGTAACAGAACTATGGCATAAGCTATATTGGTTGTTTCTTACTTTGACTTGCTTCTACACCTTGGTAGCATGCTTAATCACGTCATCAAGAGTGCTAAAAGGCTGAATCTAAGCCTTTGATAAAGTTTCATCACTCAAACCCTGTATAAATCATACAATGGCCCTCTGTAGTGGCTCTTGAACATCTCAAAGTAGTTGTAAAAATCCAACTACCTTGACTCCACTTCAACACTTCTATTCACTCTTATTTGTATCTTGAAGGTTCATAACTCTCTTTTTAGGTGAATCAGCTTGAAAATGGCTAAATCCTTGTCAATGAAACCATTGATTCTTCATATTCAAATCAATAGGTGTTGTTTCAGCCTCCATATGTGTCTTCTTTCTACAAAACCCCATATTCACCATTAGAAACTCCTATGAGATTCTAAAAGTAGAACTATGGCATAAGCTATATTGGTTGTTTCTTACTTTGACTTGCTTTACACCTTGGTAGCATGCTTAATCACGTCATCAAAAGTGCTAATAGGCTTAATCTAAGCCTTTGATAAAAGTTTCATCACTCAAACCCTGTATAAATCATACAATGGCCCTCTGTAGTGGCTCTTGAACATCTCAAAGTAGTTGTAAAAATCCAACTACTTTGACTCTACTTTAACACTTCTATTCACTCTTATTTGTATCTTGAAGGTTCATAACTCTCTTTTTAGGTGAATCAGCTTGAAATTGGCCAAATTATTGTCAATGAAACCATTGATTCTTCATATTCAAATCAATAGGTGTTGTTTCAGCCTCCATATGTGTCTTCTTGCTACAAAACCCCATATTCACCATTAGAAACTCCTATGAGATTCTTAGAACTAACAGAACTATGGGATAAGCTATAATGCTTGTTTCTTACTTTGACTTGCTTCTACACCTTGGTAGCATGCTTAATCACGTCATCAAGAGTGCTAATAGGCTTAATCTAAGCCTTTGATAAAGTTTCATCACTCAAACCCTGTATAAATCATACAATGGCCCTCTGTAGTGGCTCTAGAACATCTCAAAGTAGTTGTAAAAATCCATTACTTTGACTCCACTTTAACGCTTCTATTCACTCTTATGTGTATCTTGATGGTTCATAACTCTCTTTTTAGGTTATTCAGCTTGAGATTGGCCAAATTATTGTCAATCTAACCATTGATTCTTCATATTCAAATCAATAGGTGTTGTTTAAGCCTCCATATGTGTCTTCTTGTTACAAAACCCCATATTCAACATTAGTAACTCATATGAGATTATAAGAAATAACAACAATATGGCATAAGCTATATTGTTTGTTTCTTACTTTGACTTGCTTCTACACCTTGGTAGCATGCTTAATCACGTCATCAAGAGTGCTAATAGGCTTAATCTAAGCCTTTGATAAAGTTTCATCACTCCAAACCCTGTATAAATCATACAATGGCCCTCTGTAGTCTCTCTTGAACATCTCAAAGTAGTTGTAAAAATCCAACTAGTGTGATCCTACTTTAACACTTCTATTCACTCTTATTTGTATCTTGAAGGTTCATTACTCTCTTTTTAGGTGACTCAGCTTGAAATTGGCCAACTTATTGTCAATGAATTCATTGATTCTTCATATTCAAATCAATAGGTGTTGTTT
>CM051373.1:14565192-14590244 GCA_028015245.1 Cardamine occulta | reverse complement strand
ACTACTTTGAGATGTTCAAGAGCCGATACATAGGGCCATTGTACGATTCATACAGGGTTTGAGTGATGAAACTTTATCAAAGGCTTTGATTAAGCCTTGTTAGCACTCTTGATGACGTGATTAAGCATGCTACCAAGGTGTAGAAGCAAGTCAAAGTATGAAACAACCATTATAGCTTATCCCATAGTTCTGTTACTTCTTATAATCTCGTAGGAGTTTCTAATGGTGAATATGGGGTTTTGTAGAAAGAAGACACATATGGAGGCTGAAACAACACCTATTGATTTGAATATGAAGAATCAATGGTTTCATTGACAAGGATTTAGCCATTTTCAAGCTAATTCACCTAAAAAGAGAGTTATGAACTTTCAAGATACAAATAAGAGTGAATAGAAGTGTTGAAGTTGAGTTAAAGGAGTTAGATTTTTTCAACTACTTTGAGATGTTCAAGAACCCTTACAGAGGGCCATTGTATGCTTTATACAGGGTTTGAGTGATGAAACTTTATCAAAGGCTTAGATTAAGCCTATTAGCACTCTTGATGACATGATTAAGTATGCTACCAAGGTGTAGAAGCAAGTCAAAGTAAGAAATAACCATTATAGCTTATCCCATAGTTCTGTTAATTCATAGAATCTCATAGGAGTTTCTAATGGTGAATATGGGGTTTTGTAGAAAGAAGACACATATGGAGGCTGAAACAACACCTATTGATTTGAATATGAAGAATCAATGGTTTCATTGACAAGGATTTAGCCATTTTCAAGCTAATTCACCTAAAAAGAGAGTTATGAACTTTCAAGATACAAATAATAGTGAATAGAAGTGTTAAAACGTGGAGTCAAAGGAGGATTTTTTACAACTACTTTGAGATGTTCAAAAGCCCTACAGAGGGCCATTGTATGCTTTATACAGGGTTTGAGTGATGAAACTTTTTATCAAAGGCTTAGATTAAGCCTATTAGCACTCTTGATGACGTGATTAAGCATGCTACCAAGGTGTAGAAGCAAGTCAAAGTATGAAACAACCATTATAGGCTTATCCCATAGTTCTGTTACTTCTTATAATCTCATAGGAGTTTCTAATGGTGAATATGGGGTTTTGTAGAAAGAAGACACATATGGAGGCTGAAACAACACCTATTGATTTGAATATGAAGAATCAATGGTTTCATTGACAATAATTTGGCCATTTTACAGCTGATTCACTTAAAAAGAGAGTTATGAACCTTCAAGATACAAATAAGAGTGAATAGAAGTGTTAAAGTGGAGTCAAAGTAGTTGGATTTTTACAACTACTTTGAGATGTTCAAGAGCCACTACAGAGGGCCATTGTATGATTCATACAGGGTTTGAGTGATGAAACTTTATCAAAGGCTTTGATTAAGCCTTGTTAGCACTCTTGATGACGTGATTAAGCATGCTACCAAGGTGTAGAAGCAAGTCAAAGTAAGAAACAAGCATTATAGCTTATCCCATAGTTCTGTTAGTTCTAAGAATCTCATAGGAGTTTCTAATGGTGAATAAGGGGTTTTGTAGAAAGAAGACACATATGGAGGCTGAAACAACACCTATTGATTTGAATATGAAGAATCAATGGTTTCATTGACAAGGATTTAGCCATTTTCAAGCTAATTCACCTAAAAAGAGAGTTATGAACTTTCAAGATACAAATAAGAGTGAATAGAAGTGTTGAAGTTGAGTCAAAGGAGTTAGATTTTTTCAACTACTTTGAGATGTTCAAGAGCCACTACGAGAGGGCCAATGTAAGCTTTATACAGAGATTGAGTGATGAAACTTTATCAAAGGCTTAGATTAAGCCTATTAGCACTCTTGATGACGTGATTAAGCATGCTACCAAGGTGTAAAAGCAAGTCAAAGTAAGAAACAACCATTATAGCTTATCCCATAGTTCTGTTACTTCTTAGAATCTCATAGGAGTTTCTAATGGTGAATATGGGGTTTTGTAGCAAGAAGACACATATGGAGGCTGAAACAACACCTATTGATTTGAATATGAAGAATCAATGGTTTCATTGACAAGGATTTGGCCATTTTCAAGCTGATTCACCTAAAAAGAGAGTTATGAACCTTCGAGATACAAATAAGAGTGAATAGAAGTGTTAACATGGATGGAGGATTTTTTACAACTACTTTGAGATGTTCAAAAACCCTTAAAAAGGGATTTTTATATTTTTGATGAAACTTTTTTCAAGAGGCTTAGATTAAACTTTTAATTAGCACTCTTGATGACGTGATTAAGCTTGCTACCAAGGTGTAGAAGCAAGTCAAAGTATGAAACAACCATTATAGGTTATCCCAGAGTTTTGTTACTTCTTATAATCTTATAGGAGTTTCTAATGGTGAATATGGGGTTTTGTAGAAAGAAGACACATATGGAGGCTGAAACAATACCTATTGATTTGAATATGAAGAATCAATGGTTTCATTGACAATAATTTGGCCATTTTCAAACTGATTCACTTAAAAAGAGAGTTATGAACCTTCAAGATACAAATAAGAGTGAATAGAAGTGTTAAAGTGGAGTCAAAGTAGTTGGATTTTTACAACTACTTTGAGATGTTCAAGAGCCGATACATAGGGCCATTGTATGATTCATACAGGGTTTGAGTGATGAAACTTTATCAAAGGCTTTGATTAAGCCTTGTTAGCACTCTTGATGACGTGATTAAGCATGCTACCAAGGTGTAGAAGCAAGTCAAAGTATGAAACAACCATTATAGCTTATCCCATAGTTCTGTTACTTCTTAGAATCTCATAGGAGTTTTTAATGGTGAATATGCGGTTTTGTAGAAAGAAGACACATATGGAGGCTGAAACAACACCTATTGATTTGAATATGAAGAATCAATGGTTTCATTGACAAGGATTTAGCCATTTTCAAGCTAATTCACCTAAAAAGAGAGTTATGAACTTTCAAGATACAAATAAGAGTGAATAGAAGTGTTGAAGTTGAGTCAAAGGAGTTAGATTTTTTCAACTACTTTGAGATGTTCAAGAGCCACTACAGAGGGCCATTGTATGCTTTATACAGGGTTTGAGTGATGAAACTTTATCAAAGGCTTAGATTAAGCCTATTAGCACTCTTGATGACATGATTAAGTATGCTACCAAAGTGTAGAAGCAAGTCAAAGTAAGAAATAACCATTATAGCTTATCCCATAGTTCTGTTAGTTCATAGAATCTCATAGGAGTTTCTAATGGTGAATATGGGGGTTTGTAGCAAGAAGACACATATGGAGGCTGAAACAACACCTATTGATTTGAATATGAAGAATCAATGGTTTCATTGACAAGGATTTGACCATTTTCAAGCTGATTCACCTAAAAAGAGAGTTATGAACCTTCAAGATACAAATAAGAGTGAATAGAAGTGTTAACATGGAGTCAAAGTAGTTGGATTTTTACAACTACTTTGAGATGTTCAAGAGCCGATACATAGGGCCATTGTATGATTCATACAGGGTTTGAGTGATGAAACTTTATCAAAGGCTTTTATTAAGCCCTGTTAGCACTCTTGATGACGTGATTAAGCATGCTACCAAGGTGTAGAAGCAAGTCAAAGTATGAAACAACCATTATAGCTTATCCCATAGTTCTGTTACCTCTTAGAATATCATAGGAGTTTCTAATGGTGAATATGCGGTTTTGTAGAAAGAAGACACATATGGAGGCTGAAACAACACCTATTGATTTGAATATGAAGAATCAATGGTTTCATTGACAAGGATTTAGCCATTTTCAAGCTGATTCACCTAAAAAGAGAGTTATGAACTTTCAAGATACAAATAAGAGTGAATAGAAGTGTTGAAGTTGAGTCAAAGCAGTTGGATTTTTTCAACTACTTTGAGATGTTCAAGAGCCACTACAGAGGGCCATTGTATGCTTTATACAGGGTTTGAGTGATGAAACTTTATCAAAGGCTTAGATTAAGCCTATTAGCACTCTTGATGACATGATTAAGTATGCTACCAAGGTGGAGAAGCAAGTCAAAGTAAGAAACAAGCATTATAGCTTATCCCACAGTTCTGTTAGTTCTTTGAATCTTATAGGAGTTTCTAATGGTGAATATGGGGTTTTGTAGCAAGAAGACACATATGGAGGCTGAAACAACACCTATTGATTTGAATATGAAGAATCAATGGTTTCATTAAGGATTCATTGGCCATTTTCAAGCTGATTCACCTAAAAAAAGGAGTTATGAACCTTCTTAAGATACAAATAAGAGTGAATAGAAGTGTTAAAATGGAGTCAAAGGATGGATTTTTACAACTACTTTGAGATGTTCAAGAGCCACTACAGAGAGGCCATTGTATGCTTTATACAGGGTTTGAGTGATGAAACTTTTTCAAAGGCTTAGATTAAGCCTATTAGCACTCTTGATGACGTGATTAAGCATGCTACCAAGGTGTAGAAGCAAGTCAAAGTATGAAACAACCATTATAGGTTATCCCATAGTTCTGTTACTTCTTATAATCTCATAGGAGTTTCTAATGGTGAATATGGGGTTTTGTAGAAAGAAGACACATATGGAGGCTGAAACAACACCTATTGATTTGAATATGAAGAATCAATGGTTTCATTGACAATAATTTGGCCATTTTCAAGCTGATTCACTTAAAAAGAGAGTTATGAACCTTCAAGATACAAATAAGAGTGAATAGAAGTGTTAAAGTGGAGTCAAAGTAGTTGGATTTTTACAACTACTTTGAGATGTTCAAGAGCCGATACATAGGGCCATTGTATGATTTATACAGGGTTTGAGTGATGAAACTTTTTCAAAGGCTTAGATTAAGCCTATTAGCACTCTTGATGACGTGATTAAGCATGCTACCAAGGTGTAGAAGCAAGTCAAAGTATGAAACAACCATTATAGCTTATCCCATAGTTCTGTTACTTCTTAGAATCTCATAGGAGTTTCTAATGGTGAATATGGGGTTTTGTAGAAAGAAGACACATATGGAGGCTGAAACAACACCTATTGATTTGAATATGAAGAATCAATGGTTTCATTGACAAGGATTTAGCCATTTTCAAGCTAATTCACCTAAAAAGAGAGTTATGAACTTTCAAGATACAAATAAGAGTGAATAGAAGTGTTGAAGTTGAGTCAAAGGAGTTAGATTTTTTCAACTACTTTGAGATGTTCAAGAGCCACTACAGAGGGCCATTGTATGCTTTATACAGGGTTTGAGTGATGAAACTTTATCAAAGGCTTAGATTAAGCCTATTAGCACTCTTGATGACATGATTAAGTATGCTACCAAAGTGTAGAAGCAAGTCAAAGTAAGAAATAACCATTATAGCTTATCCTATAGTTCTATTAGTTCATAGAATCTCATAGGAGTTTCGAATGGTGAATATGGGGGTTTGTAGCAAGAAGACACATATGGAGGCTGAAACAACACCTATTGATTTGAATATGAAGAATCAATGGTTTCATTGACAAGGATTTGACCATTTTCAAGCTGATTCACCTAAAAAGAGAGTTATGAACCTTCAAGATACAAATAAGAGCGAATAGAAGTGTTAACATGGAGTCAAAGGAGGAGTCTTACAACTACTTTGAGATGTTCAAGAACCACTCTGAGAGGGCCATTGTATGATTTATACAGGGTTTGAGTGATGAAACTTTATCAAAGGCTTAGATTAAGCCTATTAGCACTCTTGATGGACGTGATTAAGCATGCTACCAAGGTGTAGAAGCAAGTCAAAGTATGAAACAACCATTATAGCTTATCCCATGGTTCTGTTACTTCTTAGAATCTCATAGGAGTTTCTAATGGTGAATATGGGGTTTTGTAGAAAGAAGACACTATGGAGGCTGAAACAACACCTATTGATTTGAATATGAAGAATCAATGGTTTCATTGACAATAATTTGGCCATTTTCAAGCTGATTCACTTAAAAAGAGAGTTATGAACCTTCAAGATACAAATAAGAGTGAATAGAACGGTTAAAGTGGAGTCAAAGTAGTTGGATTTTTACAGCTACTTTGAGATGTTGAAGAGCCATACCTAGGGCCATTGTATGATTCATACAGGGTTTGAGTGATGAAACTTTATCAAAGGCTTTGATTAAGCCTTGTTAGCACTCTTGATGACGTGATTAAGCATGCTACCAAGGTGTAGAAGCAAGTCAAAGTATGAAACAACCATTATAGCTTATCCCATAGTTCTGTTACCTCTTAGAATCTCATAGGAGTTTCTAATGGTGAATATGCGGTTTTGTAGAAAGAAGACACATATGGAGGCTGAAACAACACCTATTGATTTGAATATGAAGAATCAATGGTTTCATTGACAAGGATTTAGCCATTTTCAAGCTAATTCACCTAAAAAGAGAGTTATGAACTTTCAAGATACAAATAATAGTGAATAGAAGTGTTGAAGTTGAGTTAAAGGAGTTAGATTTTTTCAACTACTTTGAGATGTTCAAGAGCCACTACAGAGGGCCATTGTATGCTTTATACAGGGTTTGAGTGATGAAACTTTATCAAAGGCTTAGATTAAGCCTATTAGCACTCTTGATGACATGATTAAGTATGCTACCAAGGTGTAGAAGCAAGTCAAAGTAAGAAATAACCATTATAGCTTATCCCATAGTTCTGTTAATTCATAGAATCTCATAGGAGTTTCGAATGGTGAATATGGGGGTTTGTAGCAAGAAGACACATATGGAGGCTGAAACAACACCTATTGATTTGAATATGAAGAATCAATGGTTTCATTGACAAGGATTTGGCCATTTTCAAGCTGATTCACCTAAAAAAGAGTTATGAACCTTCAAGATGCAAATAAGAGTGAATAGAAGTGTTAGAAGGTGGAGTCAAAGGATGGATTTTTACAACTACTTTGAGATGTTCAAGAGCCACTACAGAGGGCCATTGTATGCTTTATACAGGGTTTGAGTGATGAAACTTTATCAAAGGCTTAGATTAAGCCTATTAGCACTCTTGATGACGTGATTAAGCATGCTACCAAGGTGTAGAAGCAAGTCAAAGTATGAAACAACCATTATAGCTTATCCCATAGTTCTGTTACTTCTTATAATCTCATAGGAGTTTCTAATGGTGAATATGGGGTTTTGTAGAAAGAAGACACATATGGAGGCTGAAACAACACCTATTGATTTGAATATGAAGAATCAATGGTTTCATTGACAATAATTTGGCCATTTTCAAGCTGATTCACTTAAAAGAGAGTTATGAACCTTCAAGATACAAATAAGAGTGAATAGAAGTGTTAAAGTGGAGTCAAAGTAGTTGGATTTTTACAACTACTTTGAGATGTTCAAGAGCCACTACAGAGGGCCATTGTATGATTCATACAGGGTTTGAGTGATGAAACTTTATCAAAGGCTTTGATTAAGCCTTGTTAGCACTCTTGATGACGTGATTAAGCATGCTACCAAGGTGTAGAAGCAAGTCAAAGTATGAAACAACCATTATAGCTTATCCCATAGTTCTGTTACCTCTTAGAATCTCATAGGAGTTTCTAATGGTGAATATGGGGATTTGTAGAAAGAAGACACATATGGAGGCTGAAACAACACCTATTGATTTGAATATGAAGAATCAATGGTTTCATTGACAAGGATTTAGCCATTTTCAAGCTAATTCACCTAAAAAGAGAGTTATGAACTTTCAAGATACAAATAAGAGTGAATAGAAGTGTTGAAGTTGAGTCAAAGGAGTTAGATTTTTTACAACTGCTTTGAGATGTTCAAGATCCAGTACACTTAGCCATTGTATGCTTTATACAGGGTTTGAGTGATGAAACTTTATCAAAGGCTTAGATTAAGCCTATTAGCACTCTTGATGACATGATTAAGTATGCTACCAAGGTGTAGAAGCAAGTCAAAGTAAGAAATAACCATTATAGCTTATCCCATAGTTCTGTTAATTCATAGAATCTCATAGGAGTTTCGAATGGTGAATATGGGGGTTTGTAGCAAGAAGACACATATGGAGGCTGAAACAACACCTATTGATTTGAATATGAAGAATCAATGGTTTCATTGACAAGGATTTGGCCATTTTCAAGCTGATTCACCTAAAAAGAGAGTTATGAACCTTCAAGATACAAATAAGAGTGAATAGAAGTGTTGAAGTGGAGTCAAAGGAGTTGGATTTTTACAACTACTTTGAGATGTTCAAGAACTAATACAGAGGGCCATCGTATGCTTTATACAGGGTTTGAGTGATGAAAATTTATCAAAGGCTTAGATTAAACCTATTAGCACTCTTGATGACGTGATTAAGCATGCTACCAAGGTGTAGAAGCAAGTCAAAGTATGAAACAACCATTATAGCTTATCCCATAGTTCTGTTACTTCTTATAATCTCATAGGAGTTTCTAATGGTGAATATGGGGTTTTGTAGAAAGAAGACACATATGGAGGCTGAAACAACACCTATTGATTTGAATATGAAGAATCAATGGTTTCATTGACAATAATTTGGCCATTTTCAAGCTGATTCACCTAAAAGAGAGTTATGAACCTTCAAGATACAAATAAGAGTGAATAGAAGTGTTAAAGTGGAGTCAAAGTAGTTGGATTTTTACAACTACTTTGAGATGTTCAAGAGCCGATACATAGGGCCATTGTATGATTCATACAGGGTTTGAGTGATGAAACTTTATCAAAGGCTTTGATTAAGCCTTGTTAGCACTCTTGATGACGTGATTAAGCATGCTACCAAGGTGTAGAAGCAAGTCAAAGTATGAAACAACCATTATAGCTTATCCCATAGTTCTGTTACTTCTTATAATCTCATAGGTGTTTCTAATGGTGAATATGGGGTTTTGTAGAAAGAAGACACATATGGAGGCTGAAACAACACCTATTGATTTGAATATGAAGAATCAATGGTTTCATTGACAAGGATTTAGCCATTTTCAAGCTAATTCACCTAAAAAGAGAGTTATGAACTTTCAAGATACAAATAAGAGTGAATAGAAGTGTTGAAGTTGAGTCAAAGGAGTTAGATTTTTTCAACTACTTTGAGATGTTCAAGAGCCACTACAGAGGGCCATTGTATGCTTTATACAGGGTTTGAGTGATGAAACTTTATCAAAGGCTTAGATTAAGCCTATTAGCACTCTTGATGACATGATTAAGTATGCTACCAAGGTGTAAAAGCAAGTCAAAGTAAGAAATAACCATTATAGCTTATCCCATAGTTCTGTTAGTTCATAGAATCTCATAGGAGTTTCGAATGGTGAATATGGGGGTTTGTAGCAAGAAGACACATATGGAGGCTGAAACAACACCTATTGATTTGAATATGAAGAATCAATGGTTTCATTGACAAGGATTTGACCATTTTCAAGCTGATTCACCTAAAAAGAGAGTTATGAACCTTCAAGATACAAATAAGAGTGAATAGAAGTGTTAACATGGAGTCAAAGGAGGATTTTTACAACTACTTTGAGATGTTCAAGACCCTATAGAGGACCATTGTATGCTTTATACAGGGTTTGAGTGATGAAACTTTATCAAAGGCTTAGATTAAGCCTATTAGCACTCTTGATGACGTGATTAAGCATGCTACCAAGGTGTAGAAGCAAGTCAAAGTAAGAAACAACCATTATAGCTTATCCCATAGTTCTGTTACTTCTTATAATCTCATAGGAGTTTCTAATGGTGAATATGGGGTTTTGTAGAAAGAAGGCACATATGGAGGCTGAAACAACACCTATTGATTTGAATATGAAGAATCAATGGTTTCATTGACAATAATTTGGCCATTTTCAAGCTGATTCACTTAAAAAGAGAGTTATGAACCTTCAAGATACAAATAAGAGTGAATAGAAGTGTTAAAGTGGAGTCAAAGTAGTTGGATTTTTACAACTACTTTGAGATGTTCAAGAGCCGATACATAGGGCCATTGTATGATTCATACAGGGTTTGAGTGATGAAACTTTATCAAAGGCTTTGATTAAGCCTTGTTAGCACTCTTGATGACGTGATTAAGCATGCTACCAAGGTGTAGAAGCAAGTCAAAGTATGAAACAACCATTATAGCTTATCCCATAGTTCTGTTAATTCATAGAATCTCATAGGAGTTTCGAATGGTGAATATGGGGGTTTGTAGCAAGAAGACACATATGGAGGCTGAAACAACACCTATTGATTTGAATATGAAGAATCAATGGTTTCATTGACAAGGATTTGGCCATTTTCAAGCTGATTCACCTAAAAAGAGAGTTATGAACCTTCAAGATACAAATAAGAGTGAATAGAAGTGTTAACATGGAGTCAAAGGAGGATTTTTACAACTACTTTGAGATGTTCAAGAGCCACTACAGAGGGCCATTGTATGATTTATACAGGGTTTGAGTGATGAAACTTTATCAAAGGCTTTGATTAAGCCTATTAGCACTCTTGATGACATGATTAAGCATGCTACCAAGGTGTAGAAGCAAGTCAGAGTAAGAAACAACCATTATGGCTTAGCCCATAGTTATGTTACTTCTTAAAAACTCATAGGAGTTTCTCATGGTGAATATGGGGTTTTGTAGTAAGAAGACACATATGGAGGCTGAAACAACACTTATTGATTTGAATATGAAGAATCAATGGTTTCATTGACAAGGATTTGACCATTTTCAAGCTGATTCAGCTAAAAAGAGAGTTATGAACTTTCAATATACAAATAAGAGTGAATAGAAGTGTTAATGTGGAGTCAAAGGAGTTGGATTTTTACAACTACTTTGAGATGTTCTAGAGCCACTATAGAGGACCATTGTATGATTTATGCAGGGTTTGAGTGATCAAACTTTATCAAAGGCTTAGATTAAGCCTATTAGCACTCTTGATGACGTGATTAAGCATGCTACCAAGGTGTAGAAGCAAGTCAAAGTAAGAAACAACCAATATAGCTTATGCCATAGTTCTGTTACTTCTTAGAATCTCATAGGAGTTTCTAATGGTGAATATGGGGTTTTGTAGCAAGAAGGCACATATGGAGGCTGAAACAACACCTATTGATTTGAATATGAAGAATCAATGGTTTCATTGACAATAATTTGGCCATTTTCAAGCTGATTCACTTAAAAAGAGAGTTATGAACCTTCAAGATACAAATAAGAGTGAATAGAAGTGTTAAAGTGGAGTCAAAGTAGTTGGATTTTTACAACTACTTTGAGATGTTCAAGAGCTGATACATAGGGCCATTGTATGATTCATACAGGGTTTGAGTGATGAAACTTTATCAAAGGCTTTGATTAAGCCTTGTTAGCACTCTTGATGACGTGATTAAGCATGCTACCAAGGTGTAGAAGCAAGTCAAAGTATGAAACAACCATTATAGCTTATCCCATAGTTCTGTTACTTCTTAGAATCTCATAGGAGTTTCTAATGGTGAATATGGGGTTTTGTAGCAAGAAGACACATATGGAGGCTGAAACAACACCTATTGATTTGAATATGAAGAATCAATGGTTTCATTGACAAGGATTTGGCCATTTTCAAGCTGATTCACCTATAAACGGAATTATGAACCTTCAAGATGCAAATAAGAGTGAATAAAAGTGTTAACATGGAGTCAAGGAGGAGTTGTTTTTACAACTACTTTGAGATGTTCAAGAGCCACTACAGAGGTCCATTGTATGCTTTATACAGGGTTTGAGTGATGAAACTTTATCAAAGGCTTATATTAAGCCTATTAGAACTCTTGATGACAGGATTAAGCATGCTACCAAGGTGTAGAAGCAAGTCAAAGTAAGAAACAACCATTATAGCTTTTCCCATAGTTCTGTTACTTCTTAGAATCTCAGAGGAGTTTCTAATGGTGAATATGGGGTTTTGTAGCAAGAAGACACATATGGAGGCTGAAACAACACCTATTGATGTGAATATGAAGAATCAATGGTTTCATTGACAAGGATTTGGCCATTTTCAAGCTGATTCACCTAAAAAGAGAGTTATGAACCTTCAAGATACAAATAAGAGTGAATAGAAGTGTTAACATGGAGTCAAGGTAGTTGGATTTTTACAACTACTTTGAGATGTTCAAGAACCACTACAAGAGAGGGCCATTGTATGCTTTATACAGGGTTTGAGTGATGAAACTTTATCAAAGGCTTAGATTAAGCCTATTAGCACTCTTGATGACGTGATTAAGCATGCTACCAAGGTGTAGAAGCAAGTCAAAGTATGAAACAACCATTACAGGCTTATCCTATAGTTCTGTTACTTCTTAGAATCTGATAGGAGTTTCTAATGGTGAATATGGGGTTTTGTAGAAAGAAGACACATATGGAGGCTGAAACAACACCTATTGATTTGAATATGAAGAATCAATGGTTTCATTGACAATAATTTGGCCATTTTCAAGCTGATTCACTTAAAAAGAGAGTTATGAACCTTCAAGATACAAATAAGAGTGAATAGAAGTGTTAAAGTGGAGTCAAAGTAGTTGGATTTTTACCAATACTTTGAGATGCTCCAGAGCCACTACAGCGGGCCATTGTATGACTTATACAGGGTTTGAGTGATGAAACTTTATCAAAGGCTTTGATTAAGCCTATTAGCACTCTTGATGACGTGATTAAGCATGCTACCAAGGTGTAGAAGCAAGTCAAAGTATGAAACAACCATTATAGCTTATCCCATAGTTCTGTTACCTCTTAGAATCTCATAGGAGTTTCTAATGGTGAATATGCGGTTTTGTAGAAAGAAGACACATATGGAGGCTGAAACAACACCTATTGATTTGAATATGAAGAATCAATGGTTTCATTGACAAGGATTTAGCCATTTTCAAGCTAAATTACCTATAAAGAGAGTTATGAACTTTCAAGATACAAATAAGAGTGAATAGAAGTGTTGAAGTTGAGTCAAAGGAGTTAGATTTTTTCAACTACTTTGAGATGTTCAAGAGCCACTACAGAGGGCCATTGTATGCTTTATACAGGGTTTGAGTGATGAAACTTTATCAAAGGCTTAGATTAAGCCTATTAGCACTCTTGATGACATGATTAAGTATGCTACCAAGGTGTAAAAGCAAGTCAAAGTAAGAAATAACCATTATAGCTTATCCCATAGTTCTGTTAGTTCATAGAATCTCATAGGAGTTTCGAATGGTGAATATGGGGGTTTGTAGCAAGAAGACACATATGGAGGCTGAAACAACACCTATTGATTTGAATATGAAGAATCAATGGTTTCATTGACAAGGATTTGGCCATTTTCAAGCTGATTCACCTAAAAAGAGAGTTATGAACCTTCAAGATACAAATAAGAGTGAATAGAAGTGTTAACATGGGAGTCAAAGGTATGGATTTTTACAACTACTTGGAGATGTTCAAGAGCCACTAGAGAGGGCCATTGTATGCTTTATACAGGGTTTGAGTGATGAAACTTTATCAAAGGCTTAGATTAAGCCTATTAGCACTCTTGATGACGTGATTAAGCATGCTACCAAGGTGTAGAAGCAAGTCAAAGTATGAAACAACCATTATAGCTTATCCCATAGTTCTGTTACTTCTTATAATCTCATAGGAGTTTCTAATGGTGAATATGGGGTTTTGTAGAAAGAAGACACATATGGAGGCTGAAACAACACCTATTGATTTGAATATGAAGAATCAATGGTTTCATTGACAATAATTTGGCCATTTTCAAGCTGATTCACTTAAAAAGAGAGTTATGAACCTTCAAGATACAAATAAGAGTGAATAGAAGTGTTAAAGTGGAGTCAAAGTAGTTGGATTTTTACAACTACTTTGAGATGTTCAAGAGCCGATACATAGGGCCATTGTATGATTCATACAGGGTTTGAGTGATGAAACTTTATCAAAGGCTTTGATTAAGCCTTGTTAGCACTCTTGATGACGTGATTAAGCATGCTACCAAGGTGTAGAAGCAAGTCAAAGTAAGAAACAACCATTATAACTTATCCCATAGTTCTGTTACTTCTTAGAATCTCATAGGAGTTTCTAATAGTGAATATGGGGTTTTATAGTAAAAAAACACATATGGTGGCTGAAACAACACTTATTGATTTGAATATCAAGAATCAATGGTTTCATTGACAAGGATTTGGCCAATTTCAAACTGATTCAGCTAAAAAGAGAGTTATGAACTTTCAAGATACAAATAAGAGTGAATAGAAGTGTTGAAGTTGAGTCAAAGGAGTTGGGATTTTTTAACTACTTTGAGATGTTCAAGAGCCACTACAGAGGGCCATTGTATGCTTTATACAGGGTTTGAGTGATGAAACATTATCAAAGGCTTAGATTAAGCCTATTAGCACTCTTGATGACGTGATTAAGCATGCTACCAAGGTGTAGAAGCAAGTCAAAGTAAGAAACAACCATTATAACTTATCCCATAGTTCTGTTACTTCTTAGAATCTCATAGGAGTTTCTAATGGTGAATATGGGGTTTTGTAGTAAGAAGACACATATGGAGGCTGAAACAACACTTATTGATTTGAATATGAAGAATCAATGGTTTCATTGACAAGGATTTGGCCAATTTCAAGCTGATTCACCTAAAAAGAGAGTTATGAACCTTCAAGATACAAATAAGAGTGAATAGAAGTGTTAACATGGAGTCAAAGGAGGATTTTTACAACTACTTTGAGATGTTCAAGAGCCACTACAGAGGGCCATTGTATGCTTTATACAGGGTTTGAGTGATGAAACTTTATCAAAGGCTTAGATTAAGCCTATTAGCACTCTTGATGACGTGATTAAGCATGCTACCAAGGTGTAGAAGCAAGTCAAAGTAAGAAATAACCATTATAGCTTATCCCATAGTTCTGTTACTTCTTAGAATCTCATAGGAGTTTCTAATGGTGAATATGGGGTTTTGTAGCAAGAAGACACATATGGAGGCTGAAACAACACCTATTGATTTGAATATGAAGAATCAATGGTTTCATTGACAAGGATTTGGCCATTTTCAAGCTGATTCACCTAAAAAGAGAGTTATGAACCTTCAAGATACAAATAAGAGTGAATAGAAGTGTTGAAGTGGAGTCAAAGGAGTTGGATTTTTACAACTACTTTGAGATGTTCAAGAGCCACTATAGAGGACCATTGTATGCTTTATACAGGGTTTGAGTGATGAAACTTTATCAAAGGCTTAGATTAAGCCTATTAGCACTCTTGATGACGTGATTAAGCATGCTACCAAGGTGTAGAAGCAAGTCAAAGTAAGAAACAACCATTATAGCTTATCCCATAGTTCTGTTACTTCTTAGAATTTCATAGGAGTTTCTAATGGTGAATATGGGGTTTTGTAGAAAGAAGACACATATGGAGGCTGAAACAACACCTATTTATTTGAATATGAAGAATCAATGGTTTCATTGACAATAATTTGGCCAATTTCAAGCTGATTTACCTAAAAAGAGAGTTATGAACCTTCAAGATACAAATAAGAGAGAATAGAAGTGTTAACGTAGAGTCAAAGTAGTTGGATTTTTACAACTACTTTGAGATGTTCAAGAGCCACTACAGAGGGCCATTGTATGATTTATACAGGGTTTGAGTGATGAAACTTTATCAAAGGCTTTGATTAAGCCTTGTAAGCACTCTTGATGACGTGATTAAGCATGCTACCAAGGTGTAGAAGCAAGTCAAAGTAAGAAACAACCATTATACCTTATCCCATAGTTCTGTTACTTCTTAGAATCTCATAGGAGTTTCTAATGGTGAATATGGGGTTTTGTAGTAAGAAGACACATATGGAGGCTGAAACAACACCTATTTATTTGAATATGAAGAATCAATGGTTTTATTGACAATAATTTGGCCAATTTCAAGCTGATTTACCTAAAAAGAGAGTTATGAACCTTCAAGATACAAATAAGAGTGAATAGAAGTGTTGAAGTTGAGTCAAAGGAGTTAGATTTTTTCAACTACTTTGAGATGTTCAAGAGCCACTACAGAGGGCCATTGTATGCTTTATACAGGGTTTGAGTGATGAAACTTTATCAAAGGCTTAGATTAAGCCTATTAGCACTCTTGATGACATGATTAAGTATGCTACCAAGGTGTAAAAGCAAGTCAAAGTCAGGAATTACCGGTATGGCTCATCGCATAGTTCTGTTAGTTCTTAGAATCTCATAGGAGTTTCTAATGGTGAATATGGGGTTTTGTAGAAAGAAGACACATATGGAGGCTGAAACAACACCTATTGATTTGAATATGAAGAATCAATGGTTTCATTGACAATAATTTGGCCATTTTCAAGCTGATTCACTTAAAAACAGAGTTATAACCTTTCAAGATACAAATGAGAGTGAATAGAAGTGTTGAAGTTGAGTCAAAGGAGTTGGGATTTTTTAACTACTTTGAGATGTTCAAGAGCCACTGCAGAGGCCCATTGTATGCTTTATACAGGGTTTGAGTGATGAAACTTTATTAAAGGCTTAGATTAAGCCTATTAGCACTCTTGATGACGTGATTAAGCATGCTACCAAGGTGTAGAAGCAAGTCAAAGAAAGAAACAACCATTATAACTTATCCCATAGTTCTGTTACTTCTTAGAATCTGATAGGAGTTTCTAATGGTGAATATGGGGTTTTGTAGAAAGAAGACACATATGGAGGCTGAAACAACACCTATTGATTTGAATATGAAGAATCAATGGTTTCATTGACAATAATTTGGCCATTTTCAAGCTGATTCACTTAAAAAGAGAGTTATGAACCTTCAAGATACAAATAAGAGTGAATAGAAGTGTTAAAGTGGAGTCAAGGTAGTTGGATTTTTACAACTACTTTGAGATGTTCAAGAGCCGATACATGAGGGCCATTGTATGATTTATACAGGGTTTGAGTGATGAAACTTTATCAAAGGCTTTGATTAAGCCTTTATTAGCACTCTTGATGACGTGATTAAGAATGCTACCAAGGGGTAGAAGCAAGTCAAAGTATGAAACAAGCATTATAGCTTATCCCACAGTTCTGTTAATTCTTATAATCTCAAAGGAGTTTCTAACGGTGAAAAGGGGGATTTGTAGAAAGAAGCACATATGGAGGCTGAAACAACACCTATTGATTTGAATATGAAGAATCAATGGTTTCATTGACAAGGATTTAGCCATTTTCAAGCTAATTCACCTAAAAAGAGAGTTATGAACTTTCAAGATACAAATAAGAGTGAATAGAAGTGTTGAAGTTGAGTCAAAGGAGTTAGATTTTTTCAACTACTTTGAGATGTTCAAGAGCCACTACAGAGGGCCATTGTATGCTTTATACAGGGTTTGAGTGATGAAACTTTATCAAAGGCTTAGATTAAGCCTATTAGCACTCTTGATGACATGATTAAGCATGCTACCAAGGTGTAGAAGCAAGTCAAAGTAAGAAACAACCATTATAGCTTATCCCATAGTTCTGTTACTTCTTAGAATCTCATAGGAGTTTCTAATGGTGAATATGGGGTTTTGTAGAAAGAAGACACATATGGAGGCTGAAACAACACCTATTGATTTGAATATGAAGAATCAATGGTTTCATTGACAAGGATTTGGCCATTTTCAAGCTGATTCACCTAAAAAGAGAGTTATGAACCTTCAAGATACAAATAAGAGTGAATAGAAGTGTTAACATGGAGTCAAAGGAGTTGGATTTTTACAACTACTTTGAGATGTTCAAGAGCCACTACAGAGGGCCATTGTATGCTTTATACAGGGTTTGAGTGATGAAACTTTATCAAAGGCTTAGATTAAGCCTATTAGCACTCTTGATGACGTGATTAAGCACGCTACTAAGGTGTAGAAGTAACTCAAAGTAAGAAATAACCATTATAGCTTATCCCATAGTTCTGTTAGTTCATAGAATCTCATAGGAGTTTCTAATGGTGAATATGGGGTTTTGTAGAAAGAAGACACATATGGAGGCTGAAACAACACCTATTGATTTGAATATGAAGAATCAATGGTTTCATTGACAAGGATTTAGCCATTTTCAAGCTGATTCACCTAAAAAGAGAGTTATGAACCTTCAAGATACAAATAAGAGTGAATAGAAGTGTTGAAGTGGAGTCAAAGGAGTTGGATTTTTACAACTACTTTGAGATGTTCAAGAACACCTGTAGAGAGCCTTTGAATGATCTATACAGGGTTTGAGTGATGAAACTTTTTCAAAGGCTTAGATTAAGCCTATTAGCTCTCTTGATGACGTGATTAAGCATGCTACCAAGGTGTAGAAGCAAGTCAAAGTATGAAACAACCATTATAGCTTATCCCATAGTTCTGTTACTTCTTAGAATCTCATAGGAGTTTCTAATGGTGAATATGGGGTTTTGTAGAAAGAAGGCACATATGGAGGCTGAAACAACACCTATTGATTTGAATATGAAGAATCAATGGTTTCATTGACAATAATTTGGCCATTTTCAAGCTGATTCACTTAAAAAGAGAGTTATGAACTTTGAAGATACAAATAAGAGTGAATAGAAGTGTTAAAGTGGAGTCAAAGTAGTTGGATTTTTACAACTACTTTGAGATGTTCAAGAGCCACTACAGAGGGCCATTGTATGATTCATACAGGGTTTGAGTGATAAAACTTTATCAAAGGCTTTGATTAAGCCTTGTTAGCACTCTTGATGACGTGATTAAGCATGCTACCAAGGTGTAGAAGCAATTCAAAGTATGAAACAACCATTATAGGTTATCCCATAGTTCTGTTACTTCTTAGAATCTGATAGGAGTTTCTAATGGTGAATATGGGGTTTTGTAGAAAGAAGACACATATGGAGGCTGAAACAACACCTATTGATTTGAATATGAAGAATCAATGGTTTCATTGACAATAATTTGGCCATTTTCAAGCTGATTCACTTAAAAAGAGAGTTATGAACCTTCAAGATACAAATAAGAGTGAATAGAAGTGTTAAAGTGGAGTCAAGGTAGTTGGATTTTTACAACTACTTTGAGATGTTCAAGAGCCACTACAGAGGGCCATTGTATGATTTATACAGGGTTTGAGTGATGAAACTTTATCAAAGGCTTAGATTAAGCCTATTAGCACTCTTGATGACGTGATTAAGCATGCTACCAAGGTGTAGAAGCAAGTCAAAGTAAGAAACAACCATTATAGCTTATCCCATAGTTCTGTTACTTCTTAGAATCTCATAGGAGTTTCTAATGGTGAATATGGGGTTTTGTAGAAAGAAGACACATATGGAGGCTGAAACAACACCTATTGATTTGAATATGACGAATCAATGGTTTCATTGACAACGATTTAGCCATTTTCAAGCTATTTCACCTAAAAAGAGAGTTATGAACCTTCAAGATACAAATAAGAGTGAATAGAAGTGTTGAAGTGGAGTCAAAGGAGTTAGATTTTTTCAACTACTTTGAGATGTTCAAGAGCCACTACAGAGGGCCATTGTATGCTTTATACAGGGTTTGAGTGATGAAACTTTCTCAAAGGCTTAGATTAAGCCTATTAGCACTCTTGATGACATGATTAAGTATGCTACCAAGGTGTAGAAGCAAGTCAAAGCAAGAAATAACCATTATAGCTTATCCCATAGTTCTGTTAGTTCATAGAATTTCATAGGAGTTTCGAATGGTGAATATGGGGGTTTTTAGCAAGAAGACACATATGGAGGCTGAAACAACACCTATTGATTTGAATATGAAGAATCAATGGTTTCATTGACAAGGATTTGGCCATTTTCAAGCAGAGTCACCTAAAAAGAGAGTTATGAACCTTCAAGATACAAATAAGAGTGAATATAAGTGTTAACGTGGAGTCAAAGGAGGATTTTTACAACAACTTTGAGATGTTCAAGAGCCACTACAGAGGGCCATTGTATGCTTTATATAGGGTTTGAGTGATGAAACTTTTTCAAAGGCTTAGATTAAGCCTATTAGCACTCTTGATGACGTGATTAAGCATGCTACCAAGGTGTAAAAGCAAGTCAAAGTAAGAAATAACCATTATAGCTTATCCCATAGTTCTGTTAGTTCATAGAATCTCATAGGAGTTTCTAATGGTGAATATGGGGTTTTGTAGAAAGAAGACACATATGGAGGCTGAAACAACACCTATTGATTTGAATATGAAGAATCAATGGTTTCATTTATAGATTTTAAGAGATTTATGCGGATTAAATAGAGAATTAGAGAAGAGATTCAATGAGAAAACAAGAAAATAAGAGGCAGCTCCCCCTCAGCCATAAGAGGCACGAAAATTAGGTTAAATTACATGAAAAGGGGGTTTCCTCCTTTTATAGTAGAAGGAGGAAGCCCTAAATGAAAAAGACCCACGGGATGAATAGTAATCATGGGTCTCGGGATGAATAGTACCCGAGATGAATAGTATCCGAAATTCTGTACGGAATATCTTTTTCAATACTCTGGGGATGAATAGTAATCTCGGGTCTCGGGATGAATAGTACCCAGGATGAATAGTACCCGACGATCTTTACGGAATGCCTTTTCTCAATACTCCCCCTCAAGCTTAGTCGTCGGTGAACAAAGACTAAGTTTGGACTTACATAGGCGTTACCTCGGTAAAAACCTCATCATAGAAAAAAACCACTTGGGAAAAAATCTATGATGAGGAAAAGAGCATAACGTCTATGAGTAGGGGATATGATCAAGGGTGAGTTGGATCCACAAGCCCTAGTTTGCTGTAGATGTGTTTGCAAACCTTAAGACTCGCAGCTTTGGTGAAGATGTCGCTAGTTGATCTTCACTTCTTGTAAAAGCATGGTAGTGTGACTCCTTCTTTGATCTTCTCTCGAACTTTGTGGCGAGTCAACTTCTATGTGCTTGGTCCTCTCATGAAACACAGAGTTGCTGGCAATGTGTATAGCAACAGTTGTCACAATGCATGGTGATGGGTCTTGTGGTTTCAATGCCTAGATCTCGAGTAGTGCCTTAAGCCAAATGAGTTCTTCCGTGAGCTTCCTCATTGCTCTATACTCGGATTCAGCACTTGAACATGACACTACCTTCTGCTTCTTAGACTTCCATGTCACCAAATTCCCTCTAATGAATGTGCAATATCCAGTGGTTGACTTCCTATCATTAGTGTCACCAGCGTAGATCGCATCACAATAACCAACAATCTCGGCATTCTCATTCTTTCCCATCCATATGCCTTGTCCTGGACTCCCTTTTAGATATCTGAGTATCCTCTCCACCATGTTCCAATGGTGGACTGTGGGATTTTGCATGTATTGACTCACCCTGATTCACAGACAAAACATAAGTCGGTCTTGTTAAAGTCAGGATAGATAAGCTTACCCACTAGTCTTTGGTATTTGAGAGGATCAGCATATGGTTTGTCTAATGGATCTTCTTCTTGAACTCCTTTCCTTTTTCTCCCCCTTTAAGCTTGACCTTGTAGCCATCTGCAAGAGGAGTTTTAGGCTGGCTTTGCTCCTATTTTACCTGTCTCATTCAGCAAGTCAAGAGTATATTTCCTTTGTGATAAAAATAAGCCCTCCGAAGAACGACATACTTCAATCCCTAGGAAATATTTTAGTTCTCCAAGATATTTGATATCAAATACAGTTTTAAGATAGGTTTTAGTTTCGGAGAATACCTTCCTTATCATTGCGTGAAATGATAAGGTCATCCACGATCAGACCCAATACTACTAACGATTCCTCGTGGACTTTGGATTGTGAACAATGTGTGATCAGCACAGATCTCTTGAACCCTTTCTCTTGAGAGTACAGCTCAGTTTGTGGTACCAAGCTCTTGGAGATTGCTTTAGTCCATAGATGGCTTTTCTAAGCCATGAGAACTTTTCCTCGGAGCAATGGAGTCTTCAAGGCCTGGTGGTGGAGTCATGTATACTTCTTCTTCAAGTTCTCCTTGCAAGAATGCATTCTTCACATCCATTTGCCGTAACTCCCAATCCGGATTTGTGGCCAATTGGAGAACGACTCTACCTGTGTGCGGCTTGGCGGCTGAGCAAAGCGTTTATGTGTAGTCCTCTCCATAAGTCTGTGTGAATCCTCTTGCAACAAGTCTGGCTTTGTACCTCTCAACATCTCCATTGCTCAGATACTTGATAGTGAAAAGCCACCTTGAACTAACAGCCTTTTTTCCCAAAGGTAGGTCTGCTTCATCCCATGTATGATTCCTTTTCATAGCCCCAACCTCATCATCCACAGCTCCGAGCCATTCGTTACTCCCTTTGGCTTCTTTATAACTCTGTGGAATCCATTGAGCATCAATTTTTCCAAGGAAGGCTTGATGAGCAGTTGGTAACAGGTCAAGCGAACACACAGCTTGTATAGGATGCGCTTCTGACTTGGTTGTTGAAATAGACTCTAGTGACCTTCCAATGTTCGGGTCCAAACCTCTTGCTAGTGCTTCTCCGAAGAGGAGGTGGTGGTGGAGGAGGAGTTTCTGCTTCATGTCTAACCTCAGCTTGGTGATCCTCTTTTACTACATCTTCAGTCATGCCTTCTTCATCTTGATCTTAGTCTTTTTCCATGTCAAGTGGGTTTGGTTCACTGAGTGTGTTCGATGGTATCGATTTCTTCCATCGGGTTTGGAGAAGTATGTTTATACCCCAGGTGAGTCATGGGTTAATCTTCTGTAGTCTAAACTACTTGTTGGTTGGTTTCAACATTCTCCGAATGTTCTTCTCTCCGAGGAGGAGGATTCCCAAGATGACTAAGGAGATGTTGGAGACTAGCGGCTCTATCGATGGTGATCTTGCCAAATCTTTCAAACTCCCCAATCCTTCTTATCGTAATACCCTTGGTGCTCAATGAACTTGACATCTCTTGACACAATTGTTCTGTTCTTTGAGAAGTCATAGCACTTATAGCCCTTTTGAGTAGTAGAGTAGCCTAGAAACATGCATTTTGTGCTCTTAGCTTCAAGCTTGTCCCTCAGTTCACCTGGTCTCGATTACAAAACAAATCTAACCAAACACTCGTAAGTGATCAATCGAAGGTTTGGTTCGGTTCAATACCTCAAATGGCGCTAAATCAGTTAGGATCCTTGTTGGTATCCTATTTATCGAGTAACAAGCCGCCATGACATCACTCGAGAATCTCCTTGGGACATTGGTGTTAAACATCATGGATCTTGCAACTTCCATAAGATGTCTATTCTTCCTCTCAGCTACACCATTTTGTTGAGGTGTATATGGGCAGGTAGGTTGGTGTATGGTCCCATGTCTTGCTAAAGGATCTTGGAACTTGCGACTAGTGTATTCCCCACCATTATCAGACACGAATACCTTGATCTTGGCATTAAACTGGTTAGTAACATATGATTGAAAATTAACAAATGCATCATATACTCTATCCTTAGATGCAAGCAATGTAACCCATGTATATTTTGATTTCTCATCAATAAATGTAACATAGTATTTATTATTGTCTCTAGATAAACATGGGGCAGTCCACACATCCTGAATGCACAAGATCAAAACATTTTTCATAGATAGTTGAAGACTTAGGAAAAACAGTTTTTACAATGCTTTCCTAGAATACATGCTTCACTGATTCAGATAATTAAAGATAACATGGGGTAACATAATCTCTAAAGCCCTAGCATGAGGGTGACCAAGTCTATCATGCCACAGTTTATTTGGGCTAACAGCATAACAAGATTGACAAGAAAGAGAAGTAGATTGTGTTGTTGGAGAATCCTCAAAAACATATAAGTCACCGTTAGTGTTCCCTTCTCCCAAAACTTTTCCACTCTCAATATCCTGAAAATGAAAGCTATTAGGACCAAATATAGCATAGCAATTAAGATCATTTGTAGCTCTTTTCTTGAGATAAGATTAGAGGTGAACTTGGCCATAAAGCACGCTTTAGAGTTCTTATCACAAAGTTTTAAATCACCTACTCCTCTTATGGGGATCCTATCACCATTTGCAATTATCACATTTCCATTAATAGGTTTAACATTATTAGTGAGGTTAGGGTGACTAATCATATGATAAGAAGCCCCGGAATCAATAATCAATGTTTTATTTTGTGATTTAGGTAAAGAAGCAAAGTGGTGATACTGGATTCTTTATTGGGAAGGGCAGCAATGGACTTGATAAGAGCTTCAAGGTCCGACTTTCTAACAACATCATTGGAGTAGGCAACCATAGCCAGTTCATCTCCTTGTCTAGACGGTCCAGCCTGAGCTTGCTTTCGATTGAGGCTTCTTTAGAGTAGTTTGCTTGAACCTTGAACTTTCTTTGGCTTAAGATGTGGATGTAGTATCCAACATTTTTCCTTGATATGGCCTCTCTTCTTGCAGTGATCACACACAAGAATCTTCCTATCTTCAGACTTGAAAGTAACTTTGTGTGCCATGACCATTTCTCCTTTGCCATTGAAGAGACCTACTGAGCCTTGTTCACGTTGGATTTGAGAGCACACCTCATCTAAGCTTGGTAACTTCTCAGCTCTAAGGATGTGCTTGATGAGATCATTGTAAGCCGGGTTCAATGTGAGAAGCAGACCAAAGACCCTATCTTGTTCACCCCTTTCCTTGAGAGTACTTGGATCCACCGAGAAAGGTCTTAGCATCTCTGAGTTCAACCCATAGTGATCTGAATTTTCCAAAGTGTTTTGTGAAGTCAAGATCTTCTTGGCTGAGATTGTTGATAGCTTTCTTGACTTCAAACTTTCGGGAAAGATTGGAGACATTTCCATAGACATTCTTTAGTGTGTCCCATAAGCTCCTTTGCCTTGTCTCTACAATAAGAATAAGCTTCAAGTATTGCGGCTTCAAGTGAGTTTTGAAGTAATCCAAGAACCCCCCGATCTTCTTGAAACCATTTTCCATCTTCAAAACTTTGATCTCCACGGATATCTTTTCCATCTTCATCCGTGATACCCTTGGTTTCAATGTGATTCCAAAGACCACGACCACAGATTTGTCTTGGTGGTTCTAGCCGAGTAAGTAGTTCACACCTTTGAAAATGCTGGTATAGGAACAACTTTTGAAGAATCCATGCTTCGAGTGTTTCTTACTATAACACACCCATAAATTTCCCAGATTGATCCTAACTTCCCAAACAACCAACAAGACTTTGCTGGAAATCAGAATTTCTGTTGGTGTCCTTTATTCTTCTG
>CM051373.1:14542474-14565092 GCA_028015245.1 Cardamine occulta | reverse complement strand
GAACCTGAAGATGAAAGGATAGCTGCCGATGCTGTTATTCATATGGTACGGTATGCTACTTTAGGTGTCACGAGTAAGGTACGTCGAAGCTAACAAGCATCCATTCCCTATACTCTCCTGCAATCATATACTCCTCCTAAAGTGTTTTTGACACTTTGTTACCCAAAATCTTAAATTGAACTTTTTAAATATATATCAACCTTATCGACATGAAGAGCCTCTCTGCACGCTCATCATTGGCCCAGTACTTAGTTAACAAATACCTATACATCTGCAAACATATATAACCTTGTAAAATATATTTGTTCTCTCAATAGTTTAACAGAGAGCAAGATGGATTACTTATATAGCAAATCAGGAGATGTCTTCATAATCTGGCGTTGTTAGAGGCGCTATGTTTATTCTATCAGTGTAATTATTAATAACCCATAAATAAATTAAATGAGTGATGATTCTTACTAAGCGAAGATAGAACATCAATTAAAATTTCATGAGGTCAATTTTGTGATATTCTTTAACGAGTTTCAAGCATTTCTTTGTTACGTGGATCAACATTTGTATATTCTCCTTTGCAGATTCTCTTCTATTGACGGGTGCAAAAAAAAGAAAAGAAAAGTGGAGTTTTGAACTGCTTCTTGTTTACTTTCATTGAGGGACAAGGAAGAAAAGCTTGTGATGATTCATACCTCGTAGAGTTCATATCACAGATCAATGCTACTCCATGAGCATACAAGGAATGCGATAGTTACAATCATATTCATATCTTCGGTTACTGGGTTTCCGAGCACATAGTTCTGTTGTTTTCTTTTCTCAGAGTACCGAAGAAAAAGATAACTATCTATTTGAATGCCTGACGAGGTAATATATCGGATGAACCTGAAGATTTATTCGAGGTTTGCAAATATATATATAATTTCCTGGATCATTGTGTTAAAGGATTAAGAAACGAGACTCAAAAGAAAAGGGCTTGGAGGAGATTAATGTGAAAAACAGAATGATACCATTTGAGATTTCTTGAACAAGTGCAGGAACAACTATACCAGAATAAGAATCTCCGCAGACATAGAAAGGATTGGAGGAAAAACTTGATGCTTCATTAGCCACTGCATAACAAATCCAAAAACTATAAAAGCCTCGATGCAAGTGTGAAAGAGATGGTTTCAAGAAATTCCAAATTAAGTTAAAAAGTTTTTAACCTTTGAAGAAACCTATGATCCTCTTGGCTTCTCCTGAATCATTGGGTTTATAAAATGTTGAGTTCTTGAGAGTAAGAAAAGCCAGTTCCAACAGGCTGATCCAAATATATAATATTCGAAACCTGAGAAAAAAATGATACATAGTCAGTATACAATGTATGGGGTTTAAAATGGTCATCAGGAATACAATACTGTAGTCCATGAATATACAGTAGAAACCAAGGAAGGAAGAGTTCCATTGTAAAACCTCAAGCTTCACAGTCATAGGCCCTTCTTTTTGTTTTTTTTAAAATTTTATTCAATCAAGTCACAGAAGGCAGCAGAGACACAACACAACAACGAAGTTTTTCTGATTTGTACCATTCTCATAAAGAAGAGCAGAGATAGAAGAACAACGGTAAATCTTCCACTTAACCAGAGAAGAAGAGGGTTTTCTTCTGGATTCCTCTGAGACTTAATGAAGAAAAGAAACAACTGCACTTGCTCTTCATCACCAACACCAACATACCTTTCATTCATTTAAAAGAATCATACTTCGACATATCCTCAAAGAAAACATTCCTCAAACCCAGTTTCGAGCTCAAAGGGAAGAGGGCCTTCAAAAACCAGGAAGATACTTGATGATAGAGGCGGAATCAGAATGTTGAGTCGAGAATAAGGAAACAGAAGCAGAAACAGAGGGCCATTCTTGTTATCTGAGAAACCAATGCCTTCCAAGGAAAATTATTATTAGGTATTAATAAATAACACAGAGGAGATGGGTAGACCTTTTAAATCATTGGGCCATAAAATTCAAATCAGTGGCCCAACTTGATTTATTTTGCCTTGTTATTTACTATTCAATATTGCCTTGTTACTGACATTTTTGTTTCTTGTTGTTTAATAATTTACAGTAATCAACAAATATTGTTTTGTTTATTCTTGCTATATTTGCAAAAGGGGTTGTTTTCAATCCGTTGTCTAGCACATCACCAAAAGTTAAGTTTTCATTGATCTAAAAAGAAGAAAAACACCTACCAATATACATTGTGAAGTGGTACTAACCAAAAAGCTTATTCAACACAAGTGGAAGTTGCAGAACTAAAATATAAGAGGCTCAAGACTATATTCGGTCTAGAGTGACTCAAAGCTCCTTGGCCATCTTTCTCTCCTTAAGAGACTCTCTTTTGTATGAGATTTGATTTTTCCAGCAGCTTGTCTTACAGGTCTTCCAACAGATGGTTTTCTCACATCCTTCTGCTTTTTCTCTTGGCTGGTTCTTTGATTCTTTTCGGCCTCCCATTGAAACTGAAGATGATATCTGACTAGACTCCTCAACAATGTCATCGCAAAGGAGGATCTTTCAGACCCTTTGACGGCTCTCTGAGATTTAACGTTTGCACATTGTCTTTTGAAGAGAGACTGTCAAGTATACCTATTTAGATAACAGTCTTAACTATTTTAATTCAGCGGAATATAGAGAATTTATCAATCACTACAAAACCTGCTTTTTCCGGTTGTCTCTTTCGTGGTCATGTGGTTTCTATTAAGGCCGGGTTTAGACCCGAGTAGACTGTTCACTTGCATAGCATCTGAAATGACATCCATAAGTTACAAAAAAATGCGGAAGGGCATTAATGTACTTTGGTTTATGAATAAGTTATCAATCAAGAGGAGTGGATTAAAAAACAACATGTGCTGCTTCTACAAATTCGGATTTGCAACCACTTTGACCTTGGAGATCATTTTAGTCCAATAACAAGTAGTTTTTAGAATAAACCCTGTGAGACTGTCTTCTCAAAGATAGCCTGCAAAAATAAAATCGTGATTAGATAACAGTCAACTCCTGTAATTCTGCAGAATATATAGGAAATTCATCTATCATTACAAAACCTGCTTTTCCCGGGTTGTTTCTTTCTTGCAGATATGGTTCGATTGTCTCAGGTTTAGACCGAGTAGACTGTCTACTTGCAGAGCATCTGAAATGGCATCCATATAGAAGGGGAAAACGCAAGGACATAAGTGTACTTGGTTCAGGAATAAGTTATCAATCAATGGAATGGAAAAAAGAAAAGAACATGTGCTGTTTCTACTAACCCAGCCTTGGCAGCAATCTCTTGATCATCATGTAAACCATCCGTTTTGAATAACGCCTAGCTCTTGGATATTAAACACCGTCAGACCCTCGAAAGATAAAATCACATTTTAGCAATCTTCACAAGGAACACAGCTTAGAAGAAGGGTCCAACTCTTGCAGACCTCCCCTCCTGGTTGTCTCTATTACACTCACGGAAGCTTTCAGATGGCTCAGGTTCTTGAGATTTTTAACCGGGCAGAATGCCTTCTCAAAGGGAACCTGCTTGAAACATAGAGTGCAAATTCACTAGTCATTTTCATTAGTCTTCATCCCCTTTGAATGTTAAACATAAATTTGAAACTGGAAAAAAAGAGCAGTTAACAAACCCTAGCCTTTTCCTTTATTTCTTTACGTCAAACACTTTTGCCAAGTTTTCTGTTTAGTTTGAGTTTTAGAACTGATAGACTGCCTTCCTGCACAATACCTGCAGCAAAAACAACTCAAAATAAAAATAAAAGCACAGATAAGATAGTGAAATACAAATATATTATTAAGTCATTTAATGCGTTGAATAAATGAACCTCTTGCTTTGGCCATTGTTATTTATATGGTTTTCAGAATCGAGAACAAAGTCCTTTTTTATCAGCAGCATTGTCACCATCCAGAGACCACCTTCTTGTTGTCCATGCTGTCTTCAGGCTCGACATATCCTCTCCGGTCTGCCAATAATATCTAATACTCCGAATTGGCTGGATTCTTCCTTCCAGAACACTCCTATAAAGAAAGCAACAAATCCAGGATAACCTGGAGTGCCCAAAATTTTTATAAGACAATAGATGAAACATCAAGCACACTGAGCAAGAGAGAGACTGAACCTTTTATTGCTGGTTTTCTCATTTTATGCAATGAGTTAACGTTTGGAGCTCTCTGAAGCTGGAAATGAAAGCGAAAAAAAGTCATTAAAGGTGAGCATCAAGAATCCTAGGATCCGAAAATGAATTTTAAACCAAATGCATTTATGCTTGACTGTTGCTTCTTATCTTACCATTCTTATGATCTCGCCATTTGGCTGAAAGGTTTTGCAAGCCCCAGCATAAGCGCTTACGGAGCCTGAAGGTCAGAACAATGCAGAAGAAAAACATGCGAATAATGGAGCAGCAGGGTGATAATATCCTATTCCAGAGGTCAATAAAGCAAATTCTCATAAGTACCTTGACTTCTGGCGCATCAAGTGTACATGGAAGGGTATTCTCCTCCAAATTCTCAAAGGTGACAATTTTTAACTGATTAACGTTTTAGTTGGTAATTATGGTCAATGAAAATTACATACAAATCGATATAACATACCTTAAGCAGTATTTTCCTGGCCATGACTAACCCATTCTTGCAAACAAGTTAGTGTTGAAGTACCTTCAGCTGAAATGCACTGAAAATTTCAGCTGAGGAACTTATAATTAATGATCAAGCAAGCCTGTGTTTGAGCAACTTGGGTTCCAGAAAAAGCATACCTGGTCTTTGCTTAGATTGAACTCCTGCCAGGAAAGAATAATGAAAAATAACTTTGAAATCACACTGTAACCATAGAATTCCCCAAATCATTTCCAATTGAACCATACAAATATGAGATGTACCGCCAAGATACGAGTGTTTGCCTGAGCAAGGTAGCAAATTCTGTTGTCGAATCCTTCTGAAAGTTAATCCTAAGTTTCTGCAGCTCACTTTTGATTCCACTGTAGTCACAAAACAACAATAAGTGTTAGCAACATATATGAAATGTAAACAAAACTCACAAGTTTCATATATTGAGACAAAAATTACTCTCTCCCGACTGACTTTCATCAGTCTCATGTTTTCCTGCAAAACAAGTGGATAAAAGCACCTGAATAAGCACATTCAAGAAAAGAAAAAAAACTATTTCCAAATTCCAGTCACAAACATTTTCATGAACTCCAAAATGAAATAAGCAGTGCCTTTTGAAGATTTTCAGCGTTTTCTTTGGAAGAGACTAATATAGCTTGTTGCTGCCTGCTTGCTCCCTGGTTCATTGGTTTTTTTCTGATTCTGAAAATTAGTGATATCCCCAAGTTTTCTTCTCTGTGCACTGTTCATCGGAGGTTCCAGAACCATTTTCTCTCCTGTTGCTTTGTTAGTAGCCATACCTACAGATTTCATTAAGAAATTCAAACAAATCTAAACGTAACCAATCATGGGTAAAGCTGAATTCTCGTGTAACTCGACCAAAACGGAAGCAAACCCTAAGAATCGACAAAGGACAAACGAATGCGAAGAGAAAAACGAACAATTAGCGAAGATCCACAACGGATTAGATTGTTGAGGACTCAACTTAGCATATAAATGGGAATAAAACCATCTGAAATCCGAGTGAAAGAATCTCCCGAGGTGTGAGTTTCTCTACTTCCAAACAAAAACACTAAACTAGGGAAGACGAACCGATAGCGAAGAGAGATTTGGTAAGGCAAGACTAAATTCGAACCTTCACCGGCCTGATCACCGGCCTGATCACCGGCTGTAAGAACCGTCGCTTGAACCATTGGGAAACCCTAATGGCTCGTCGTGTCGCTTTCGGAATCGGAATTTGAATCCCGGAGGAAGAAAGAGAGACAGAGAGTGAACTTATGAGGGTAAAACGGTAAAAACGTAATTAATTGCTTATTTTTTAATTAGTTAAAAGCTTTGAATAGCAATGGTTTGTTTAGTGGTTTTTGTTTTAGATTTTTCAAACTATAAAGAATCTGGATTTTGATGGTTTTCCACATTTGTGAAGAGATTTGGAATCTCACTTATATGAGTTTCCGCGAGATTTTTGGTTTTCACATTCTGTGTTAGAGAATCTAGAATCTAATATATGAGTTTTTTGGAGATTTTGAAAAAGCTAAAATCTCTTGGAGAAAAAGCAAAAACTATTAAGAAACTATCAAACATTAATGAAAGTATTTGTAAATGAGTCAAAATGAGGAGAACAGCCTGGCAATTCCGCCAATTTTACCGTTTAACACGTAAGATTACCTTGCTTTATTCATTTAGATTTAAAATCACCAGTTTGGTTCAGTTTAACAATAACGGTTTGTTTGCTCAAGTCGATGAGGTTAAATATTCATAAAAAGGACAAAGCATTACATTTGTAAACATAAATTACAAATGAGTAATGAGCAACAACATAAACAATTTATTTACCAAGACTTACAGTAAAATGTACAATGTTCAAAGAGTGTCTCCAACCCTATGTAGTATGTACTGTAGTCCATATGCTGTAGTCAGAGATGTCAATCCTTCAGAAAAGGAAGACGAGTAATGGTAGTCCCCACACTATCATCTGTTGCTTTCTCTGGGGATAAAGGCGGCAACATCTTCTTGGTGGATCGACGAGGGAGGAATCTGAAGGCGCGGATTAAGGTGAGTGCCGAGGTTCTCCACTGCGAAGTTGGTAACTCTCCACCAGCTCTAGCTGCCGAACCTATATTATGTCTGACCGTCTAGGGAGAAGCTCCACTGGTTCACCCCCTCCGGGATTACAATGTATTCAATTGCTAAGACGGACTTCCTGCGTTTTCAGAAACAGGGGTATATCAGTAGTTATACTCATAAGTCTCCCCAATCTACAATCACTGAACTGTATTGAGCCTTTGTAACATGAGATGTAGGAATCCCCAATGAGACTAATAATTGGTAGGTCAAAGAGACTGATCTGATAACAAGCCATCTTTATTTGGAAACTCGAGAATATTTATAGAAGGGGAATGAGAGGTACCTAGAGGGCATCAAGCTCTTCTAAACTGGGTTTACTCTCAGGAGCATCATCTTTGATCTCAACATCATCAACGGAAGATTTCTCTATGGTTTTAGGGGGCTGAGCCAAATGATTCTCTCCTAAGGATCATTCGGACTGCCTTGACCATCTGAGCCATTGTAGTTGACTGCAAGGTATAAGCAACAAGAAGATATGAATCAAACTAATAAGAAAAAAGGAATGCAGTGAATCATCATCAGTCATGCAAGAAGAATGATACCTTAATGACAAATATCGGCTTTGGTAATTTGGCAACCGATGGATCGATGAATTCTGTTTCAATTCAGAACTTGATGCTAGAATGACATCTGCTTCTCCAACATCATCTGTCACTTCTATTTGCGTCATCTAGGCCCATAACCCCGGCTACTTGAAGTAGATCAGCTTCAAGGACCTAAAACACAATCAGAGGATGCCATATCTATATTGTTAGTATCTTTGGCTGTTTCAGATCCAAAATTATTTTCCAAGGATCAAAAAGACACACTCAGAAGCTCGGAAGAAAAGATCAGGTTCTTTTACATTGTAGTATAAACATGAACAGGTGAGATTCTTGGGCTCGTGTATATGTCACTGCTGGCCTTATTATACCGAACAGAGACGAAAATCTTCATCTTCGTCATCAGAAAGCACTTCACTTGCAAAATTTCTATTGAGCAATGGTGCAGGCTCCTCTTCAAGGTTCTCCAAAGGAATGGAGTCACTAACTTATGAGGAATATTGTCTTCACCACAATTTGACGGATCTCAAATGGAGCTGATTTCCCTATAATAGCCAAGAAGTTTGTTCGGTTTGGTTTACTCATTTGTTTGTTCAATTTCACTATCAGGAGAGGGACACATTTAACTTACCAGCTAGTATAAGCGTCAATGGTGACATCTAGTCTTTGATGAACCACGGCTACTCGGTTCTCGATATCATCTCTCCGGCACAAGTAAATGTTGGAGGTCCTTTTCTTTCAAGAATTGTCTTCGCACTTTTCTTTTCCTTGCTTCTTCATCACCAAGAGTCACACTCTGTGTAAAATAATTCAAATTAAGGTTGACTCCAGATTACAAGAGAGCCAAAAAAAGGACCAAAGTTGTAGTTTAAGGTCATACCTCAATGCCACCAATAAGAATTTGTAAAGAAGGATTTTTGATAATATTGTCTATAGTCATCCCATGAGCAGTTGCAACAAGCTGAACCCCTCGTTGGAGCAATAGTGCTGGCAGCTAAAGCTTCAAGCTCGGTTCCTATCTCGTCGATAATGATGGCCTCAGGCATATGATTCTCAACCGCCTCAATCATAACCTGTGTGAGGTTTTAGCATGAAGAACTTATTATATACAACAAGATCCTTTTGATTCCCTCCTACACCATATTTATCACAAGGTTAAAGAGTTCAGAGACAATACATCGTGCTGTAAATTCACATTTTGGAACTTGCATCCGCCTAGCACGCCGATTCCAGAGTGCGGAACATCACCATCACCTCCAATCTCATTTGAGGTATCAACAATCACTACACGTTTCCTGTGTTCATCAGCTAACATCCGTGCGATTTCTCTGTACAAAAAGCTAACATGTATCAATAGCAGTTTAACAGCAACAGCATCTGGAGATCATCACATTATAAGTTTATAGTGATGCACAAATCGGGATCTAAATCAATGTACCTGATTAAAGTCGTTTTGCCAACTCCAGGAGATCCTATGACCAAGATGGATCCTCCTTCTATCAAGTCTCTTATAATTTCAGCACTTCCTGATACTACTCGACCCACTCGACATGTTAGACCAATTATTTGCAGTTTCCGGTTACGTATAGCGCTTATACGATGCAAAGATCTGTTAATCCCCGATCTGTTATCATCGGAAAAATCACCAACCTAAATTGAAAACATTAATCTTCTCATCAGCTCAAACTCATCAAAAAACATTTTGATCATTAGCAGTGATAAGCTAAAACAGTTGAGAAATTAGTTGCATGTGTTAGATCTGAGACACACGCACCTTTGATACCGCAAGCTTCAGATCTTGCTGTGTCACAGGCTGCTCTGAGATCACCCAATCGCCGGAAGGGAATCTAGCCAGTGGCTTTCTCCCTAAATCCATCACCACTGCGATCAATTCCCCGATCGCCTCGTGGCTTAACGAGCTCCTTCCTTGTCGCCGGGGGAAGAATCTCGAGGAAAGCGTCGAGCTCCACCGTAGGCGGCGCCGTCGATGCGAAGCTCGTCGAATCAGCTGACGGTGACCGAACATCGAAACTGAATCCATCAGACGGTCTTCGCACAGGAGACGGCGACGACGCCGGAGAATTCGATGAAGCAATCCTCTGACGCGCACCACGTGTTCGACGGAATTGAGGAGGAGTCGGTTGAAAAAGCGGTTGTGGTGGCGGAAATTAGCCGGCGCGATGCTTGCCATGAGCTGTTGATATCGATCAGAACTAGCCGCGAATTCAACGCCCTCATCACTAATTTTTTTTTTTTAAATATATACTTTTAGTTCAATAATAAATTAAATAAAAGATTCCGATTTTCGTTATGGCGAATGGTGTATGTATTTTCTGAAAGCAGAAATGAAGAAGCTAAAAAGGAAAAGCTGAGGAGGAGAAGCGCTACCAAGCAGAACAAACGGCGACGTTTAGTATTTAGTTTTTTTTTTTCTTCTATTTTTTGAATATTACGATGCGTGAAGACTGAGACTAGTGGAAGATTCCAAAGGATCAAAGCATCTACATAGGAAACTGCATCCGTATAGAGCAAGGTAGGGACCACTGTGGAGGGAGAGATGATAACATAGCCGTGTAAATCAGTGGTGCAGGTGGTGCCACGTGGAGAGTTAGCTAATCTTATTGAATCGTGTCTGACTAAGTAGGTACCGTTAGTGCTAATTCTTTTGTAACTCTTTGACGACCTTAACCCAAACGCGGCGTTGGCGTTTCGCACGGCAGATTGAGGAAAACTCTCGTCAACTTTTTTGCTCTGCAAACTGAGAGTTGAACCATAAATAATTGCTGACTAAATTGATTAAACCAAACAATATCAAAACTAAAAGTGTTTCATCATCATCATCATCATCATCATCATCATCATCATCATCATCATCATCATCATCATCATCATCATCATCATCATCATTATTAATACCTATAGTTTAATGTTGAATATGTTACCAAAACCGACCTTAGCTCAGTTGGTAGAGCGGAAGACTATAGAGGGTTATCCCAAAGAAATCTTTAGGTCGCTGGTTCGATTCCGACAGGTCGGATAAGTTTTTTGGATCTCTCCTTTTTAAATTAGTGGGACCCACCATCCATCCATCTTTGCTTCCCATTCAACTCGCGTGAGTAACCGTTGATTACCCTTGACGTTACCTTATAGAAACGTAACAGATCACCCACTATTTCTCGAATTTCGCAAAATAGCCCCCAAGTTTCCTGGGGACGTAACGGAGTATCTTTTAATCTGATATTTTTTTCCACGTCCTTCTTCTCCTCCAAATTGTATACAATCTCCAAAAAAGGAAAACCTAAAAAGAACAAAAAGCACAGTTGAAGACTTGAAGCAAAAAAAAGAAAGGAAAAATGGAGAAACAGAATTTCCTCCTCTTCTCTTACATTTCGTCGTCTTCATCGGTTTTACATTTCGGGCTTCATCGTTTCTCTTGAACGATCGCAGCTTCGAGAGATCGAGCTTGCCTTCAACGCGGGCGGAGAAGCTGATCCGGGAGCTAAACCTTTTCCGCAGCAGGATCTGAACTTGATCGATGTCAGTGATTCGCCTCTCACTGCCATGGAAGGATCGGGGATTGTTGAACGGAAGTTTGTATTCCCGAATATACTTGCCGATGGCGGCGCTAAGTGTCGATGATTTAGGTCATCATGCGGGTTATTACAAGCTCCCTAAATCTCAAGGCGCAAGGTTCATATCTAACTCTAGATTTTGGTTTATGCATATGTTTCATATATATTTAGAAACTTTCAGCTAGCTCTTGATGTGGTTGTCGTTAAATATTCAATTTGAACATTGAACTTTTGGTGACATTTTCTATTCGGAATCTCAAAGTAGTGCGAGTAGATTAAATATTTGTTCATCTGTTCGCTTTGTGTGTGAATTAGCATGTTTTACTTCTTCTTTGAGTCACGCAACAAGAAGGACGATCCTGTTGTGATTTGGTTGACCGGAGGGCCTGGATGCAGCAGTGAGTTGGCTATGTTCTATGAGAACGGTCCTTTCAAGATCACTAATAATATGTCTCTTGCTTGGAATGAGTATAGATGGGACAAGGTATTATCTTATATTATATAATCCTTAATGCTCTACATTTTGCACGGGAGAGTTAATTGAGAATTGTTCTTGCAGGTTTCCAATCTTCTATATGTTGACCAGCCTGTTGGAACAGGTTTCAGCTCACCACAGACAAATCTGATATCCGTCATGACGAAAAATGGAGTTAGCAATGATCTATATGATTTTCTGCAGTTTGGTCACTTGATTTTGTCTCTTGAATTACTTTTTCTTCTGCAATTTTCTGCTTTCAAGCTTTTGACTTGGATAAAAACCTCTGTTAGACTGTTCTGGTTTTCTTGAGTTTGGAAAAATTGGGAATCCGCCTATGTTTACTTAGCTCTAACAAGATCGTGTTCTGGTTACTCTCAGGCTTTCTTTGTGGAGCACCCTAAGTTGGCAGAAACGACTTTTACATAACTGGAGAGTCATATGCTGGGCACTACATTCCGGCTTTTTCCGAGTCCATAAAGGAAACAAGGCTAATGAGGGAGTTCATGTTAACCTTAAGGCATGTGACTGTTTCTTGTTTCCCTCTGAGGTGTTAATGGAATGTTCGTACTCACAAGTATTACCTTGCAGGATTTGCCATTGGAAATGGGCTAACAGATCCTGCACTCCAATACCCAGCCTATCCTGACTACGCTTTGAAATGAGGCTTAATCACGCAAAAAGAGCATGACCGTTTAGAAAAGATTGTCCCACTGTGCGAACTATCAATCAAGATTTGTGGTACTTCCTCCTTTTTCCTTATCAAGTTGTCTTTTACATTGCTCTGTGTGTTTTATGGAATCTGTAACTATGTTTTTTTTTTTTTTTTTGCTTTTTCAGGAACTGATGGCACAGCTTCTTGTTTGGCATCATATCTTGTTTGCAATGCCTTGTTCACTGGTGTAATGGGTCATGCGGGTGGAGTAAACGTAAGCTCAAAAAGAACTTTTTTTATGTTTATTGCTAATTGGATTTCTAGATAATATTCTTTCTGGTTGAACCATTTCTATCCACTAGAGAGGTCCTCACTGTAGAAAGAAATTGTGTTTAATATTTCCGCATATGAAGTCAGGGTAAACTCAGAGAGTAACGTGGCATTTATTGTGTAGTATTACGACATCAGGAAGAAGTGTGTGGGAAGTTTGTGCTACGATTTCTCGAACATGGAGAAATTTTTGAATCTGAAATCTGTGAGGAAGTCACTTGGTGTTGGGGACATAGACTTTGTCTCCTGCAGTAGTACAGTCTATCAGGCAATGCTTGTAGATTGGATGAGGAATCTCGAGGTTGGAATTCCCACGCTCTTGGAAGATGGAATCAACGTTCTTGTCTATGCCGGAGAATATGATCTTATCTGCAACTGGCTTGGTAAGTTGCAAAACATAGATAATCAATCCAGACTTGAAAATAATGAAATAGTTGGAATTGAATTGTTGACTAAAACTAAATCTCAATTTAGTTAGTAAAATACAACAAAAATGCATTCTAAAAAAATTATATGATTATCATAAAGCTGTGGAATCGCATAAAAAAGTCTTTTTGCAATATAACAAGGTGAATTTGATTAATATGTATATGTTCGATTTCTGATACATGATATGCAAAAACCGTGGACATGATATATCTAAAATTGGAACAGGTAACTCGAGGTGGGTGAATGCAATGGAGTGGTCAGGAAAACGAACTTTGGGGCGGCTGAAGAAGTTCCGTTTGTGGTGGATGGCAAAAAAGCAGGCTCGCTAAAGACTTATCAACAACTCAGTTTCCTTAAGGTCAGCCTTTCTTACATAATAAATAATAACAGTCTTTCTTGGTTCTGTTGGTAGTCTTATAGTTACAACAACAAAGGGTTTGATGATTTAAACGAAAACCACACAGGTGCACGATGCAGGACACATGGTTCCAATGGACCAGCCAAAAGCTGCGTTGAAAATGCTGAACCGATGGATGCACAATTCTCTCGTGGCAGCAGAGGAAGAGGAACTGGTTGCTCAGATGTGATCCAACCGAAAAAGTAGCAAACACAAAAACAATGTGTTGACGTTTCCTTTTATACTTTGATCTCATAAGAAAGATATATATGTAGGTGTTGTCCAATTTCGTTTAAAATCAAACTCTGCTGACACCAAAAAACATACTATATTTTAAAAGGAAAAAATACTCTTTTTTTTCTGCGGTTCTTTACTTGTAATACTTTGAAATAGCAGAATGTAAAAAAGAAATGTATACTTGTGTGGAATAAAAAGTGATGGAATTGAACTAAGCAATACTAATCTCATTAGTTACAGAGTCGTGGATTTGTAATTAAGCAGGTTCACAGTCCTTGTTTGATGAGGTTTTGTATTAGCAGATTTTTTTTGAAGAGAACCGAGTAGGACACTCAGCCTACATGACACATGGCGAAAAATGATTGGCTAAAAGGAAGGATTTTATCTAACAAGTCACATACAGATGAGATTGGGAGAAAGAGCAATGTCGATTTCTTCTTCGTTTGGGTTTGCAATCTCAAGGCCGACTTCTTCTTCACCTTCATATACGTACTTAGTAAGCTCTCGCACCTTTGGGCTCGCTACGTCTTCTTTATTATGGACAAAGAACAAATCTCACCACACAAACACAAAGCTCAAACAAAAGCTTTGTGTTAGAAACTCAGCTCAAGAGATTCCACAGACACTTGAAGAAGATTCCAAGTTTGTACCGTTGGATCCTCAAGATCCTCGATTCGGCCCTCCAGTCAGTTTCTTTCACTCCTTTTTATATCTGTTTACTGTTAAAAGGCTGTGATCATAATTCATAACCAACACTCTGACTCTATCTTCTTTTGCAGGTTTTGCTGTTGCTTGGCTTACAATTTCATGAAGCACAAAAGGTAATGGAAATGGAAATACATATCAATCACACTTTGCAAAGCGTTTTGAGTTTTTTTTGGATTAATCTATCATCTTGTAGTGCAGATAGAAGAGCTTCTTAAGGAGCTCGATGGGGAATTCATGGAGGTAATCTCTCTCTGACTCTTGCAAGATCCTGAAACTAGGGAGATTTCATAAAACCTTATGTTGTTGTTTGGACTCCAGATTGTGTTCTGTACGGAAGATATGATACCGCGTTCGTTATGGGAAGCAGTTAACACAAAACAGCCTGACCTCAAGAGAGTCAAAGTATGTAGCTTTCAATTTCAATTTAAGGCTCTTTTTGTGTTGTTTCTTACATGAAAATCCGTTGTACAGGTTGCGGAGTCGCTGCCTCGGATCTGCTTCTTATCTGGTTTGACAGGAGAGGAGATGATGATGTTCATTGATGCATTCTCAGAAACTGGTACCTACAATTTCAAAACGAATTACAATAAAAGGAAGACTTTATTGAATATCTTTCTTAAAAACTGGTGGATTCAAATGCAGGGATGGAACCAGTTGTGTTTGCAGCAATGGTTCCGAACAGTGCTGATAAACCAATCTTTGAATTAATTGAAGAAATCATGGGAGATCATGAGTTATTGGTTAGTGAATCTCAAAAATGTTGCACCAAAATCAGATTTAGTCTTGAATCTTGATATGCATAAAACAATCAAACACTTGTTCTATATGCAGACTGGGGGCGGTTCTAGCTGAAAGTTTCGGAGTTAGCTAGAGAGCAGGACAGCTTTGAAATTCATTATTGAACAATAATGTAATCTTCCAATGAAGAAGCCGTTATCTAGTGAAAATGTATATATCTTCTTGAATTCCATATCACACTCAACCAAAGATTCAGATTCATCAAACAAACCTCAAATTAGAGCACAAGCACATCAATCTCTATCTGTCAATATTCACATAGCAGAGAATGGATCTAAATAACCTAATCTTCATCATCACTCTCATCACTAAAGTAGCTAACTTTCTTGTCCTTTCTCTTCTTCCGCCTCTCTTCTTCTTCCTCTGCTTCTCTCATTCTCAGTCTCTCTCCAGCTTCATTATCCACCACCGAAGCCCAATTCTCCTCCTCGAATCCCTCCGTCACAGCCAACGACGGCGCCGCAGTCCAATCTCTCATTTCCTCAGCCTCTCCTTCCTCCTCCTTCCGCCGCCCTCTTTTCTTCGGCGGCGGTGGTCTCTCCTTGGTCCCAACTGATTTCTAGGGCACTCATACGAAAGATGCCCTTCGTCTCCACCTCATAACACCTAGACTTATCCTTGTACACTCTCTTCTTTATAAACTCCGACGCTCGTCCATTATCTGCGGCGATCGAAACCGTCAATTTCCGGCCATTAAGGATCTTAGCGTCCATAGAACGCGCCGCTTTAGGCAGCGTCTTCACGAGAAACGTAGAGCACGAACGCAACGCCACGGGAGCGGCGAGTGTGGCGATCTTTGAGAACAGTGACTCGAGCGACCTTGCCGAAGGTGGAGAAGAGAGTGTGGATGTCGGAATTGGTGAGGGAGAAATCGAGATTGGAGACGTATAGTGTCGATTTGGATGGAGCTAAGCCGCCAGATCCGCCGGGAGCTGATGATTTAGCAGAGGAAGAAGCTTGTTGTTGTCTAGGGTTAGATGGTGGTGCTGCGACGGTAGAATAGCGATAGTAGAAAGTGTCGTCTTCTTCATCGTCGCTATGGTTAATCTTCTTCTTCTTCTTCGTCTCCACCATTTTCACTTTCTTCCTAAACTATTTCACTGTGTTTCAAAGGCGTATATATAGGTTGATGAATATTTCTCGTTTTCTTATGTGAATTTTTTTTTTTTTTTTTACAAATTATAAGAAAACAACACTATGATGAATATCAACAAATTGTGGCTACAATATACGCAAATTTAAATTAATAAAGCTTCATGCTTCGGAAAAACAAAATTATATAGAAACTTTTTTTTTGGACAGGATTATAAATCTAATCTTGGTTCGAAGATTACAATTACATTATCAATAGACAAATACATTTCAGCTTTTGATTGTTCAGTCATACGGAAACTTAGGTTGTGGGATTACAAATTTAATCTTGGTTAGAAGATTACATTAACCTTGAGGCCTTTGAAAGGGTCAGTCACAGATCATCGAGTAGTGAAGCTTTGCGTCTCTCCGTTGGCTGGCTTGGTTGGAGCGAGACAAAGAATTACATATGTAAGCTCTTAGTCTCCATTAAACACGGATTCATTCTCTAATGTTATTGTTCATTCATTCATCTTTTTCATCGTCTCACCATGTAAGGAACCACCTACATGTTATTGTCGATGTCAATGTGTTTAGAATTTCAAAAAGTAACAGAAGGGACACTAAGTAAGCAGAATGAATACCGGAACTTGATGCAACTCCTGCGCCCAACCACTTGCTTTCCTCTTGCATGCTGCTGCTTCCTATGGAGTCTACTTTTGTAGCTTGCTCAGAGACTTTGCCATTACCTAAAGACTCAGATCTTATAGTCTCTGAGACGCCATTATTATTTTGATTCAGCAGCACTGGTCCTTTAATCCTTCTGTGCAACAAAAAGTTCCATGAAATGTCTTTATGATAAGTGAGAGAGATTATTGCACATAAAATCTTGTAATTTACCTGATCAGCTTCCGCTTCAATGCACCAGGTTTCCCTTTTATCATACCTTCTCAAATATAGAAGAAGTGAAAGACGTCACTACTGGCTCTATACAAAAACAATGGAACAGTCAAATCAGGATATTATGGAGCCTAACCAGATTTTGTGCCTGAGGATGATGATGATTGTGGCTTGCGACCGGTTCGCTCGGCTTTGATAGAAGCAATGACCGAATCAGCTCCAGTACCAAGACCTTTTCTTCCCACAAGTTTCACTCCAAGTGTTTCGCAAAGATAGTAAAGTCTCTTTTCATCACCCCTTCTGACTTCTCTCAGGTCAAGAGCCTGTTGTCTAGTTAATAACGTATACACCTGAATCTGTTGCTGCTGGTTGAAATGAGACTGAAGCTGCTGAAACAATATCTTGTTTGAGTGCTGATCTGCATTTGGGTCCTCGTTTCTCTTACGAGGCTCACTTAAAGTCACCCTTAAAATCGCAGGAGACTTTGGGTCCGGATTCCTTCTACTAAAGATTATGGAAAAACTCCCAAACTCCAGATCAGGGTCCCTGAATAAATCTGCAAGAAGGTTGGCACAAGAATGAGCATTCCTGGATGGGTTCCTATCGATTCTTTTCCTTATGCCTCAGGCCTTTGCAGATTGAGCCATGTTTGCAGCTTCTCGCAGACCAGTAACAACAGCTCCATGCATGGTTGCAGGGTATCGCCTTTGTCGTGGCTTCCCGGCAAAAGAAAAGCCTTCCATCGCCAACACTTTCTGCTAATATATCGTAATCATCGCCTGAAGCTCCCACTGCAACATTAGAGTAAGACCCTAAACTGAAGGGATCCCCACCCCATCTGGTGCAGACCGTTTGAAGAGGATCAGGGACATTTATTCCTTGTGGTTCATAAATACCTGAAATTCATTAGGATGCAAATTGTGCCGTACATTAGCACTAACTTCAAAAAAATCTGGAATAAAAACCGTGAACCTACATAATGCTGGGCCTACATATCGGGGTTAAAATGTTAACTGGAATACAGAGAGTAGTCTCCTGAAGATTGATATTGACAGGAAAAAATTGAATTTAATTAGAACTACAATCAATAGATAGTAAATCTATTACCCCTAAGAATCTGAAGAACGCGAGTCACTGCGTCAGTGGGTGGCATAGTCTCAAACTTATGAGCAGCTTCTCCCGCAACCAACGCGATCAAGAGAGGACCACCTGCAACTGGGGCATAGCTATAGAACAGAAAGAATTCACCTCGATAGTTTGGATCCTCGGTAAGATGTCCGGAAGGTATCGAGATCTGCGCTCCAAAATACATATGGAAAGAGCATTGCAACTTTATTCAGTAACCCAAAAACCTAATCTCTTTATACAATCAAGCTTTCTCTGAGGTAACTCGGGCACAAATTTGATGGATCCGTTCTTCAGGACACCAAGGGAACTGTACACAGCACCATATCACCCTCATAAACTTGATTTCCGGCAGTAACTTTTACACCATCTGCACCATATCTGATTGTTTGAACTGTCTTCTCATATAAGATTGGTACATTCTCAGCCAAAGCCTGAACCAGCCTTCCATTTCCCCCAGGCAGAAAGCAATGGTCTCCACCCATATCGTATGGGTCATCTTGATCCCAGAATGCTAGAGAGAGCTTTGACACTAAGCCCGCATTTGCATATTCTAAGTTAGCAAGGTGCCAGTTAAACAAACCCATCTCCTCAGTAGCCACAGCGTCCCCATTAACCTGCCTGAACGTCTCAAGTGCTGCCCCAAGGGAGACATCCATGGAAACATCACCCATCAACTGCCTAAGTTTACTAGCCTTGTCTAGAAGCTGGTTAAAAGCTACCTCAACCTTCATATCCAGATCTGGATCAACTGGTTTACCATCCACCCTATAAAGAGGACACTTATCTGCACCTTATAAAGAGAAGAACCCAACTGTGTCGCTATAATCCCTAGAGGATTTCCTAATGTTCCAGTCAAAACACTACCTCCTAAATCCGCTGCAGCACCTACCCTATTACCTTCCATCTTTTTGGTATAGACCCGTCCACCGGGTCGTTTCCTACCCTCCAAAACCGTGACTTTAAACCCAAACCTTATCAGCTGCCTAGCAGCAGCCAACCCAGATAATCCAGCACCTACAATGACCACACTAGACTTGCTTGACTGAGCAGGAATCTTATCTTTAATTGCCTGTGCTATACCGAAATTGATATATCCATGAGTAACCAAGTAATTATAAGCTGAATCTAAGAGACTACTGCAATGTTTAGGAATTGAATCAAGAAACATCTCCTTTGTGACCCAACTAGATACATTTTCTCGCCACTTGGAAATGATATGGTTCCTAATTAAAATGTAATTCACTTGTTCAATGCCACCAACCACAGGCACCACACCGAAATCAATCTCCTCTTCGGTAAGCGAATCAGCAGGAAACCCAGCTGTGAGAGCTAGCAAAGCTTCGGTGGTAGCTTTCTTATTGATCGTGATGATCTCATCACCTATCCCAGGATAATTTTTAACAGCAAGATTCGATTCATTGATCTCTACGTTCAATCTACCGGAAGAAGAAGCTGAAGATGACACGAAATTACTGTTACCGGGAGGGGCAGCGAAGTTAGGAACGGGAAGGTTATGAAACGACGAAACTGAGCGCTGAGACCTGCCCCTTCTTCGTTTCTTTGGCGCAGAGAATGAGACCATCTGTTCAAAACTAGGGTTAGAGATTGAGGTGGAGATCGAATTGGGAAATGGATTCGAACTTGTTTCTATATTCGAGTTCGAATTCGACTGAGGAGGGAGAGTAGAAAATTGGGAGTGAGATACAGAGGGACACTATCTTGGATCTTATCCGGTGGATTCATCGTTTCGTCCCCGTAGAATTGCAGGAGAGTGGCCGACGACGAGAGGAAGAAGAAAACGATTGTTTGGTTACTCGATTAAGTTTATCTGTAATTAGAGCTACTTCGGTTAAACGATTGTTTTTTTTTCTCCCTTTAATGTATGTATACTTCAGAATTTAATTTTTTTTGTGACTATTTTCCCACAATTGAAATTAACAAATTGGGGAAAAACAGAAAACAGAGAAAAAGTAGAAATAGAGAGAAGAAAAGTCTGGAAAATTAGAAGAACTTGGAACGAGAAGAAAACAACGCGTGTAGATTTTTTCCTCTCTACTTGTCCATTTTCTCGAGATTTAGATATTCTCTTGGTGATCGTGATACGCACTGATCAGATTCGTATCCCAACGTAAGATTCGTAGCTAAAATCGAATCTGTTTCTCTAGATCTAGTGTTTGATTGGAATTTTCAATAGTCTCTCGCCTTGAGTTGGAATTTTCTTTCATGTAATTCGATATTATTCTCTGCTTACGGTTAGATCTTTCGCTGGCAGAGTGATGATTGAATTGTTTACATTTTTCTTCTCCTCGCTTGAATTCTATGGTCTCCGTTCTGCGCGGTCTCTAGCTCATGTATGTCTTTAACTCGTATTGGATTTTTTGAACTTTTGCGTTTCAGCTAAAGAGAGCTTGATTGGAATGTGCTGAGAAACATTCATTTGGGCTCTAACAAGCCGAGCTAAGTGAGTTCACCAGCATGGGGATTTTCAATGGTTTGCCTGTACCCTCGGATAAAACTGTAAATTCACTTTCCTCACTCCCTACTTGAGTTAAAACAAAATTGCTTCAACGGTGTTATTTCAGCACCTTAGGAATTTTATAGCGGTATAAGCATGTCGGTGTTTTTTTTTCCCTTAAATCTCTTGAACCTGGGGTTGGAGATGGCTAGACAGGAAATCAACTGAAATTATTACCACTCTCGATTTCGTTATGTATTTCAGTTTTGGAGTACATGTGTGTATGTGTTCCTGAGTGGTGATGGTTATTTCAGTACCTTAGGGAGGAGTTGGCACGAATAGATGAGAGCTGGGCTGCTGCACGATTTGACTCTTTGCCACATGTGGTGCACATCCTGACGTCTAAAGACCGTGAAGGTGACATTCTTATATTAAAGGAACAAAGTGATGTTGTCGAGGAGGTTGTGGATGAAGTTGTTCATGCTTATCATGGTGGTTTCAACAAGGCCATTCAAAACTACTCCCAGGTTTCTAATGTCTACTTTTTATTGGATAGTGCCCTTTTTTTCTTCTAAAGCAGTAACCTCTGTTACCGCTTATTGACTTCCATATTACACGTTTGATTTACCAAGGATACAAATCTACTATCCATACTAAACTATGGCTGCTTCTATGATTTCTGAATGTAGAATTTCTTTTTGAATAATACTTCTGTAGTCAAGAAATCATTTGTCTAGTAAAAGTTCGTTGGTGAAGTACCTTGATTTTGACTATCTCTCTTCTTTTGCTCTGCTTTGATTGTATTCCTTATCAGATCTTGCGATTATTCAGCGAGTCCACTGATAAAATAGGCGACTTAAAGCATGATTTGGCAGAAGCGAAGCAGAGCTTGGGTGCACGCAATAAACAATTACACCAGCTGTGGTATCGGTCTGTTACATTGCGGCACATCATCTCACTTTTGGATCAAATCGAGGGCATTGCTAAGGTTAGTTGGATTAGTCGTAATAGTTTATTTTGTCTGGACAGTGCTTGCGATGTATCTGCACTGCTCTGAGGTTTTATACTTAATTCATGTTAGCACTCTGTATTTCTGACGATAATTTGCTTGATATGTTGTCAATATTTGTACTTACTTTCCATCGCTTTAGGTTACTTAAGAAGTAACTGCTTTTCTGATGCGAAAATGGTGGTTCTGCCTCTTGAAACATTGAACAGGTTCCATCTCGTATTGAGAAGCTCATTGCTGATAAGCAATTTTACGCTGCTATTCAAGTGTATCTCCAGTCGTCTCTGATGCTTGAGCGTGAGGGGCTTCAAACGGTAATTTACTTACTGCCAATGTTAACAAATGCTAGAAAAGCAATCTCATGGGAACATTGTGGGTCTTCCCATTTATTTGTCAATTTGATCTGTAGAACTGTTTTGTAATAAATCTGTTGAAGATGATCTGGTATCATCTAATTTCCGTTGGGACCTTCCAATTATCTCTGTTCGAGGGATCTACTGTTTACTTGGATGTTGTACTCATAGATATTCTGGTATGTTCACCTAGGTCGGTGCTCTTCAAGATGTCAGATCTGAGCTAACTAAGTTGCGGGGTGCCCTTTTCTTCAAAATTCTAGATGATTTGCATGCACACCTATACAATAGAGGTGAATACAGGTAGGTTTCTCTCTATAAACAAATTTCCAGAAGCTGTGCTTTTTAGTAAAGTGCGTCATCACTTTTTCAGTGCACAATCTTCTGTTCTTGACCTTTTTTATGCTGCAGTTCAGTTGCGTCAAGCATAAATGAAAGAGATGATGAAGTACCAACAACAACAGCTGTTGCAGCTAGTCAAATGAGCTCACAACCACTGTCTCGTAGAACACGGACACTGAAAGGTGATAGTCAGTTTGGTGCTAGAGGGATCACAAATGGTTCATATAGAACAGCTTCTATTGATGAGGGGTATGATTTTGCAACCTTTCCCTTCATTGATTCTTCATGGGATATTAGGAACAACTTTTCATGTATAAAGAATAACTTTATTCTGAGTGATCATTGTATAACTGTCTACTTAGTTGTGGGTCTCCACAGAGGCTCTCACGGCTTTATTATTAATAATGAGATTACCATACTTGCATCATTTCTCAAATCATTATGTGGAGATTCTCCTTGTAATTTCCTTCATTAAAATT
>CM051373.1:14523036-14542374 GCA_028015245.1 Cardamine occulta | reverse complement strand
CAAAGGAGTTGGATTTTTACAACTACTTTGAGATGTTCAAGAGCCACTATAGAGGACCATTGTATGATTTATACAGGGTTTGAGTGATGAAACTTTATCAAAGGCTTAGATTAAGCCTATTAGCACTCTTGATGACATGATTAAGCATGTTACCAAGGTGTAGAAGCAAGTCAAAATAAGAAACAACCAATATAGCTTATGCCATAGTTCTGTTACTTCTTAGAATCTCATAGGAGTTTCTAATGGTGAATATGGGGTTTTGTAGAAAGAAGACACATATGGAGGCTGAAACAACACCTATTGATTTGAATATGAAGAATCAATGGTTTCATTGACAAGGATTTAGCCATTTTCAAGTTGATTCACCTAAAAAGAGAGTTATGAACCTTCAAGATACAAATACGAGTGAATAGAAGTGTTGAAGTGGAGTCAAAGGAGTTGGATTTTTACAACTACTTTGAGATGTTCAAGAGCCACTCTAGAGGACCATTGTATGATTTATACAGGGTTTGAGTGATGAAACTTTATCAAAGGCTTAGATTAAGCCTATTAGCACTCTTGATGACGTGATTAAGCATGCTACCAAGGTGTAGAAAGAGAAAAAGAAAAAAAAATAAAAAAAAAAAAAATTAAAAAAAAAAAAAAAAAAACATAGAAAGAAAGGGCAACTCAAAGCAAGAAACACCCATTATAGCTTATCCCATAGTTCTATTACTTTTTAGAATCTCATAGGAGTTTCTAATGGTGAATATGGGGTTTTGTAGCAAGAAGACACATATGGAGGCTGAAACAACACCTATTGATTTGAATATGAAGAATCAATGGTTTCATTGACAATAATTTGGCCATTTTCAAGCTGATTCACTTAAAAAGAGAGTTATGAACCTTCAAGATACAAATAAGAGTGAATAGAAGTGTTAAAGTGGAGTCAAGGTAGTTAGATTTTTACAACTACTTTGAGATGTTCAAGACCCACTACATTGGGCCATTGTATGATTTATACAGGGTTTGAGTGATGAAACTTTATCAAAGGCTTAGATTAAGCCTATTAGCACTCTTGATGACGTGATTAAGCATGCTACCAAGGTGTAGAAGCAAGTCAAAGTAAGAAACAACCATTATAGCTTATCCCATAGTTCTGTTACTTCTTAGAATCTCATAGGAGTTTCTAATGGTGAATATGGGGTTTTGTAGAAAGAAGACACATATGGAGGCTGAAACAACACCTATTGATTTGAATATGAAGAATCAATGGTTTCATTGACAAGGATTTAGCCATTTTCAAGCTGATTCACCTAAAAAGAGAGTTATGAACCTTCAAGATACAAATAAAAGTGAATAGAAGTGTTGAAGTGGAGACAAAGGAGTTGGATTTTTACACCTACTTTGAGATGTTCAAGAGCCACTATAGAGGACCATTGTATGATTTATACAGGGTTTGAGTGATGAAACTTTATCAAAGGCTTAGATTAAGCCTATTAACACTCTTCATGACGTGATTAAGCATGCTACCAAGGTGTAAAAGCAAGTCAAAGTAAGAAACAACCAATATAGCTTATGCCATAGTGCTGTTACTTCTTAGAATCTCATAGGAGTTTCTAATGGTGAATATAGGGTTTTGTAGCAAGAAGACACATATGGAGGCAGAAACAACACCTATTGATTTGAATATGAAGAATCAATGGTTTCATTGACAATAATTTGGCCATTTTCAAGCTGATTCACTTAAAAAGAGAGTTAGGAACCTTCAAGATACAAATAATAGTGAATAGAAGTGTTAAAGTGGAACAAGGTAGTTGGATTTTTACAACTACTTTGAGATGTTCAAGAGCCACTATATTGGGCCATTGTATGATTTATACAGGGTTTGAGTGATGAAACTTTATCAAAGGCTTAGATTAAGCCTATTAGCACTCTTGATGACGTGATTAAGCATGCTACCAAGGTGTAGAAGCAAGTCAAAGTAAGAAACAACCATTATAGCTTATCCCATAGTTTTATTACTTCTTAGAATCTCATAGGAGTTTCTAATGGTGAATATGGGGTTTTGTAGAAAGAAGACACATATGGAGGCTGAAACAACACCTATTGATTTGAATATGAAGAATCAATGGTTTCATTGATAAGGATTTAGCCATTTTTAAGTTGATTCACCTAAAAAGAGAGTTATGAACCTTCAAGATACAAATACGAGTGAATAGAAGTGTTGAAGTGGAGTCAAAGGAGTTGGATTTTTACACCTACTTTGAGATGTTCAAGAGCCACTATAGAGGACCATTGTATGATTTATACAGGGTTTGAGTGATGAAACTTTATCAAAGGCTTAGATTAAGCCTATTAACACTCTTCATGACGTGATTAAGCATGCTACCAAGGTGTAGAAGCAAGTCAAAGTAAGAAACAACCAATATAGCTTATGCCATAGTGCTGTTACTTCTTAGAATCTCATAGGAGTTTCTAATGGTGAATATGGGGTTTTGTAGAAAGAAGACACATATGGAGGCTGAAACAACACCTATTGATTTGAATATGAAGAATCAATGGTTTCATTGACAAGGATTTAGCCATTTTCAAGTTGATTCACCTAAAAAGAGAGTTATGAACCTTCAAGATACAAATACGAGTGAATAGAAGTGTTGAAGTGGAGTCAAAGGAGTTGGATTTTTACAACTACTTTGAGATGTTCAAGAGCCACTATAGAGGACCATTGTATGATTTATACAGGGTTTGAGTGATGAAACTTTATCAAAGGCTTAGATTAAGCCTATTAGTACTCTTGATGACGTGATTCAGCATGCTACCAAGGTGTAGAAAAGTCAAAGTAAGAAACAACCATTATAGCTTATCCCATAGTTCTGTTACTTCTTAGAATCTCATAGGAGTTTCTAATGGTGAATATGGGGATTTGTAGAAAGAAGACACATATGGAGGCTGAAACAACACCTATTGATTTGAATATGAAGAATCAATGGTTTCATTGACAAGGATTTAGCCATTTTTAAGCTGATTCCGCTAAAAAGAGAGTTATGAACCTTCAAGATACAAATAACAGTGAATAGAAGTGTTCAAGTGGAGTCAAAGGAGTTGGATTTTTACAACTACTTTGAGATGTTCAAGAGCTACTATAGAGGACCATTGTATGATTTATACAGGGTTTGAGTGATGAAACTTTATCAAAGGCTTAGATTAAGCCTATTAGCACTCTTGATGACCATATTAAGCATGCTACCAAGGTGTAGAAGCAAGTCAAAATAAGAAACAACCAATATAGCTTATGCCATAGTTCTGTTACTTCTTAGAATCTCATAGGAGTTTCTAATGGTGAATATGGGGTTTTGTAGAAAGAAGACTCATATGGAGGCTGAAACCACACCTTTGGATGTGAATATGAAGAATCAATGCTTTCATTGCCAAGGATTTAACCATTTTCAAGCTGATTCACCTAAAAACAGAGTTATGAACCTTCAAGATACAAATAAGAGTGAATAGAAGTGTTGAAGTGGAGTCAAAGGAGTTGGATTTTTACAACTACTTTGAGATGTTCAAGAGCCACTGTAGAGGACCACTATATGATTTATACAGGGTTTGAGTGATGAAACTTTATCAAAGGCTTAGATTAAGCCTATTAGCACTCTTGATGACGTGATTAAGCATGCTACCAAGGTATAGAAATAGAAAGAGAAATATGGCGAAAATTTTTTTTTCAAAAAAAAAGTAAAAAAAAATTAAAAGAAAAAGAAAAGAACGGAAAATCCATTAGATAATGAACTATGGTGCAACTCAAAGTAAGAAACAACCATTATAGCTTATCGCATAGTTCTATTACTTCTTAGAATCTCATAGGAGTTTCTAATGGTGAATATGGGGTTTTGTAGCAAGAAGACACATATGGAGGCTGAAACAACACCTATTGATTTGAATATGAAGAATCAATGGTTTCATTGACAATAATTTGGCCATTTTCAAGCTGATTCACTTAAAAAGAGAGTTATGAACCTTCAAGATACAAATAAGAGTGAATAGAAGTGTTAAAGTGGAGTTAAAGTAGTTGGATTTTTACAACTACTTTGAGATGTTCAAGAGCCACTACAGAGGGCCATTGTATGATTTATACAGGGTTTGAGTGATGAAACTTTATCAAAGGCTTAGATTAAGCCTATTAGCACTCTTGATGACGTGATTAAGCATGCTACCAAGGTGTAGAAGCAAGTCAAAGTAAGAAACAACCATTATAGCTTATCCCATAGTTCTATTACTTCTTAGAATCTCATAGGAGTTTCTAATGGTGAATATGGGGTTTTGTAGCAAGAAGACACATATGGAGGCTGAAACAACACCTATTGATTTGAATATGAAGAATCAATGGTTTCATTGACAATAATTTGGCCAATTTCAAGCTGATTCACCTAAAAAGAGAGTTATGAACCTTCAAGATACAAATAAGAGTGAATAGAAGTGTTAAAGTAGAGTCAAAGTAGTTAGATTTTTACAACTACTTTGAGATGTTCAAGAGCCACTACAAAGGGCCATTGTATGCTTTATACAGGGTTTGAGTGATGAAACTTTATCAAAGGCTTAGATTAAGCCTATTAGCACTCTCGATGACGTGATTAAGCATGGTACAAAGTTGTAGAAGCAAGTCAAAGTAAGAAACAACCATTATAGCTTATCCCATAGTTCTATTACTTCTTAGAATCTCATAGGAGTTTCTAATGGTGAATATGGGGTTTTGTAGCAAGAAGACACATATGGAGGCTGGAACAACACCTATTGATTTGAATATGACGAATCAATGGTTTCATTGACAAGGATTTAGCCATTTTCAAGCTGATTCACCTAAAAAGAGAGTTACGAACCTTCAAGATACAAATAAAAGTGAATAGAAGTGTTGAAGTGGAGACAAAGGAGTTGGATTTTTACACCTACTTTGAGATGTTCAAGAGCCACTATAGAGGACCATTGTATGATTTATACAGGGTTTGAGTGATGAAACTTTATCAAAGGCTTAGATTAAGCCTATTAACACTCTTGATGACGTGATTAAGCATGCTACCAAGGTGTAGAAGCAAGTCAAAGTAAGAAACAACCAATATAGCTTATGCCATAGTGCTGTTACTTCTTAGAATCTCATAGGAGTTTCTAATGGTGAATATAGGGTTTTGTAGCAAGAAGACACATATGGAGGCAGAAACAACACCTATTGATTTGAATATGAAGAATCAATGGTTTCATTGACAATAATTTGGCCATTTTCAAGCTGATTCACTTAAAAAGAGAGTTATGAACCTTCAAGATACAAATAATAGTGAATAGAAGTGTTAAAGTGGAACAAGGTAGTTGGATTTTTACAACTACTTTGAGATGTTCAAGAGCCACTATATTGGGCCATTGTATGATTTATACAGGGTTTGAGTGATGAAACTTTATCAAAGGCTTAGATTAAGCCTATTAGCACTCTTGATGACGTGATTAAGCATGCTACCAAGGTGTAGAAGCAAGTCAAAGTAAGAAACAACCATTATAGCTTATCCCATAGTTCTATTACTTCTTAGAATCTCATAGGAGTTTCTAATGGTGAATATGGGGTTTTGTAGAAAGAAGACACATATGGAGGCTGAAACAACACCTATTGATTTGAATATGAAGAATCAATGGTTTCGTTGACAAGCATTTAGCCATTTTCAAGCTGATTCACCTAAAAAGAGAGTTATGAACCTTCAAGATACAAATAAGAGTGAATAGAAGTGTTGAAGTGGAGTCAAAGGAGTTGGATTTTTACAACTACTTTGAGATGTTCAAGACCCACTATAGAGGACCATTGTATGATTTATACAGGGTTTGAGTGTTGAAACTTTATCAATGGCTTAGATTAAGCCTATTAGCACTCTTGATGACGTGATTAAGCATGCTACCAAGGTGTTGAAGCAAGTCAAAGTAAGAAACAACCAATATAGCTTATGCCATAATGCTGTTACTTCTTAGAATCTCATAGGAGTTTCTAATGGTGAATATGGGGTTTTGTAGAAAGAAGACACATATGGAGGCTGAAACAACACCTATTGAGTTAAATATGAAGAATCAATGGTTTCATTGACAAGGATTTAGCCATTTTCAAGCTGATTCACCTAAAAAGAGAGTTATGAACCTTCAAGATACAAATAAAAGTGAATAGAAGTGTTGAAGTGGAGTCAAAGGAGTTGGATTTTTACAACTACTTTGAGATGTTCAAGAGCCACTATAGAGGACCATTGTATGATTTATACAGGGTTTGAGTGATGAAACTTTATCAAAGGCTTAGATTAAGCCTATTAGCACTCTTGATGACGTGATTAAGCATGCTACCAAGGTGTAGAAGCAAGTCAAAATAAGAAACAACCAATATAGCTTATGCCATAGTTCTGTTACTTCTTAGAATCTCATAGGAGTTTCTAATGGTGAATATGGGGTTTTGTAGAAAGAAGACACATATGGAGGCAGAAACAACACCTATTGAGTTAAATATGAAGAATCAATGGTTTCATTGACAAGGATTTAGCCATTTTCAAGCTGATTCACCTAAAAAGAGAGTTATGAACCTTCAAGATACAAATAAAAGTGAATAGAAGTGATGAAGTGGAGTCAAAGGAGTTGGATTTTTACAACTACTTTGAGATGTTCAAGAGCCACTATAGAAGACGACTGTATAATTTATACAGGGTTTGAGTGATGAAACTTTATCAAAGGCTTAGATTAAGCCTATTAGCACTCTTGATGACGTGATTAAGCATGCTACCAAGGTGTAGAAATAGAGATTGAAAGAGTAAATATTAGGAAAATTTTTTTTTAAAAAAAAAAGTAATAAAAAAAATTCAAAAGATAAAAGAAAAGAACGGAAAAATCCATTAGACAATGAACTATTGGTTGCAACTCAAAGTAAGAAACAACCAATATAGCTTATCCCATAGTTCTATTACTTCTTAGAATCTCATAGGAGTTTCTAATGGTGAATATAGGGTTTTTGTAGCAAGAAGACACATATGGAGGGTGAAACAACACCTATTGATTTGAATATGAAGAATCAATGGTTTCATTGACAATAATTTGGCTATTTTCAAGCTGATTCACTTAAAAAGAGAGTTATGAACCTTCAAGATACAAATAAGAGTGAATAGAAGTGTTAAAGTGGAGTCAAGGTAGTTAGATTTTTACAACTACTTTGAGATGTTCAAGACCCACTACATTGGGCCATTGTATGATTTATACAGGGTTTGAGTGATGAAACTTTATCAAAGGCTTAGATTAAGCCTATTAGCACTCTTGATGACGGGATTAAGGATGCTACCAAGGTGTAGAAGCAAGTCAAAGTAAGAAACAACCAATATAGCTTATGTCATAGTGCTGTTACTTCTTAGAATCTCATAGGATTTTCTAATGGTGAATATAGGGTTTTGTAGCAAGAAGACATATATGGAGGGTTAAACAACACCTATTGATTTGAATATGAAGAATCAATGGTTTCATTGACAATAATTTGGTCAATTTCAAGCTGATTCACCTAAAAAGAGAGTTATGAACCTTCAAGATACAAATAAAAGTGAATAGAAGTGTTGAAGTGGAGTCAAAGGAGTTGGATTTTTACAACTACTTTGAGATGTTCAAGAGCCACTATAGAGGACCATTGTATGATTTATACAGGGTTTGAGTGATGAAACTTTATCAAAGGCTTAGATTAAGCCTATTAGCACTCTTGATGACGTGATTAAGCATGCTACCAAGGTGTAGAAGCAAGTCAAAGTAAGAAACAACCAATATAGCTTATGCCATAGTTCTGTTACTTCTTAGAATCTCATAGGAGTTTCTAATGGTGAATATGGGGTTTTGTAGAAAGAAGACACATATGGAGGCAGAAACAACACCTATTGATTTGAATATGAAGAATCAATGGTTTCATTGACAAGGATTTAGCCATTTTCAAGTTGATTCACCTAAAAAGAGAGTTATGAACCTTCAAGATACAAATACGAGTGAATAGAAGTGTTGAAGTGGAGTCAAAGGAGTTGGATTTTTACAACTACTTTGAGATGTTCAAGAGCCACTCTAGAGGACCATTGTATGATTTATACAGGGTTTGAGTGATGAAACTTTATCAAAGGCTTAGATTAAGCCTATTAGCACTCTTGATGACGTGATTAAGCATGCTACCAAGGTGTAGAAGCAATTCAAAATAAGAAACAACCAATATAGCTTATGCCATAGTTCTGTTACTTCTTAGAATCTCATAGGAGTTTCTAATGGTGAATATGGGGTTTTGTAGAAAGAAGACACATATGGAGGCAGAAACAACACCTATTGAGTTAAATATGAAGAATCAATGGTTTCATTGACAAGGATTTAGCCATTTTCATCTGATTCACCTAAAAAGAGAGTTATGAACCTTCAAGATACAAATAAAAGTGAATAGAAGTGTTGAAGTGGAGTCAAAGGAGTTGGATTTTTACAACTACTTTGAGATGTTGAAGAGCCACTATAGAGGACCATTGTATGATTTATACAGGGTTTGAGTGATGAAACTTTATCAAAGGCTTAGATTAAGCCTAGTAGCACTCTTGATGACGTGATTAAGCATGCTACCAAGGTGTAGAAGCAAGTCAAAATAAGAAACAACCAATATAGCTTATGCCATAGTTCTGTTACTTCTTAGAATCTCATAGGAGCTCCTAATGGTGAATATGGGGTTTTGTAGAAAGAAGACACATATGGAGGCAGAAACAACACCTATTGAGTTAAATATGAAGAATCAATGGTTTCATTGACAAGGATTTAGCCATTTTCAAGCTGATTCACCTAAAAAGAGAGTTATGAACCTTCAAGATACAAATAAAAGTGAATAGAAGTGTTGAAGTGGAGTCAAAGGAGTTGGATTTTTACAACTACTTTGAGATGTTCAAGAGCCACTGTAGAGGACCACTGTATGATTTATACAGGGTTTGAGTGATGAAACTTTATCAAAGGCTTAGATTAAGCCTATTAGCACTCTTGATGACGTGATTAAGCATGCTACCAAGGTGTAGAAATAGAGATTGAAAGAGTAAATATTCGTCGGCGAAAATTTTTTTTTTTTTCAAATAAAAAAAAGTAATAAAAAAAAAATTCAAAAGATAAAAGAAAAGAACGGAAAAATCCATTAGATAATGAACTATTGGTTGCAACTCAAAGTAAGAAACAACCAATATAGCTTATCCCATAGTTCTATTACTTCTTAGAATCTCATAGGAGTTTCTAATGGTGAATATAGGGTTTTGTAGCAAGAAGACACATATGGAGGGTGAAACAACACCTATTGATTTGAATATGAAGAATCAATGGTTTCATTGACAATAATTTGGCCATTTTCAAGCTGATTCACTTAAAAAGAGAGTTATGAACCTTCAAGATACAAATAAGAGTGAATAGAAGTGTTAAAGTGGAGTCAAGGTAGTTGGATTTTTACAACTACTTCGAGATGTTCAAGAGCTACTATAGACGGCCATTGTACGATTTATACAGGGTTTGAGTGATGAAACTTTATCAAAGGCTTTGATTAAGCCTATTAGCACTCTTGATGACATGATTAAGCATTGTACCAAGGTGTAGAAGCAAGTCAGAGTAAGAAACAACCAATATAGCTTATGTCATAGTGCTGTTACTTCTTAGAATCTCATAGGATTTTCTAATGGTGAATATAGGGTTTTGTAGCAAGAAGACATATATGGAGGGTGAAACAACACCTATTGATTTGAATATGAAGAATCAATGGTTTCATTGACAATAATTTGGTCAATTTCAAGCTGATTCACCTAAAAAGAGAGTTATGAACCTTCAAGATACAAATAAGAGTGAATAGAAGTGTTAAAGTAGAGTCAAAGTAGTTAGATTTTTACATCTACTTTGAGATGTTCAAGAGCCACTACAGAAGGCCATTGTATGATTTATACAGGGTTTGAGTGATGAAACTTTATCAAAGGCTTAGATTAAGCCTATTAGCACTCTTGATGACGTGATTAAGCATGCTACCAAGTTGTAGAAGCAAGTCAAAGTAAGAAACAACCAATATAGCTTATGCCATAGTTCTGTTACTTCTTAGAATCTCATAAGAGTTTCTAATGGTGAATATGGGGTTTTGTAGAAAGAAGACACATATGGAGGCTGAAACAACACCTATTGATTTGAATATGAAGAATCAATGGTTTCATTGACAAGGATTTAGCCATTTTCAAGCTGATTCACCTAAAAAGAGAGTTATGAACCTTCAAGATACAAATAAAAGTGAATAGAAGTGTTGAAGTGGAGACAAAGGAGTTGGATTTTTACACCTACTTTGAGATGTTCAAGAGCCACTATAGAGGACCATTGTATGATTTATACAGGGTTTGAGTGATGAAACTTTATCAAAGGCTTAGATTAAGCCTATTAACACTCTTGATGACGTGATTAAGCATGCTACCAAGGTGTAGAAGCAAGTCAAAGTAAGAAACAACCAATATAGCTTATGCCATAGTGCTGTTACTTCTTAGAATCTCATAGGAGTTTCTAATGGTGAATATAGGGTTTTGTAGCAAGAAGACACATATGGAGGGTGAAACAACACCTATTGATTTGAATATGAAGAATCAATGGTTTCATTGACAATAATTTGGCCATTTTCAAGCTGATTCACTTAAAAAGAGAGTTATGAACCTTCAAGATACAAATAAGAGTGAATAGAAGTGTTAAAGTGGAACAAGGTAGTTGGATTTTTACAACTAGTTTGAGATGTTCAAGAGCCACTATATTGGGCCATTGTATGATTTATACAGGGTTTGAGTGATGAAACTTTATCAAAGGCTTAGATTAAGCCTATTAGCACTCTTGATGACGTGATTATAGCTTATCCCATAGTTCTATTACTTCTTAGAATCTCATAGGAGTTTCTAATGGTGAATATGGGGTTTTGTAGAAAGAAGACACATATCGAGGCTGAAACAACACCTATTGATTTGAATATGAAGAATCAATGGTTTCATTGACAAGGATTTAGCCATTTTCTAGCTGATTCACCTAAAAAGAGAGTTATGAACCTTCAAGATACAAATAAGAGAGAATAGAAGTGTTGAAGTGGAGTCAAAGGAGTTGGATTTTTACAACTACTTTGAGATGTTCAAGAGCCACTATAGAGGACCATTGTATGATTTATACAGGGTTTGTGTGATGAAACTTTATCAAAGGCTTAGATTAAGCCTATTAGCACTCTTGATGACGTGATTAAGCATGCTACCAAGGTGTAGAAGCAATTCAAAATAAGAAACAACCAATATAGCTTATGCCATAGTTCTGTTACTTCTTAGAATCTCATAGGAGTTTCTAATGGTGAATATGGGGTTTTGTAGAAAGAAGACACATATGGAGGCAGAAACAACACCTATTGAGTTAAATATGAAGAATCAATGGTTTCATTGACAAGGATTTAGCCATTTTCATCTGATTCACCTAAAAAGAGAGTTATGAATCTTCAAGATACAAATAAAAGTGAATAGAAGTGTTGAAGTGGAGTCAAAGGAGTTGGATTTTTACAACTACTTTGAGATGTTCAAGAGCCACTATAGAGGACCATTGTATGATTTATACAGGGTTTGAGTGATGAAAGTTTATCAAAGGCTTAGATTAAGCCTATTAGCACTCTTGATGACGTGATTAAGCATGCTACCAAGGTGTAGAAGCAAGTCAAAATAAGAAACAACCAATATAGCTTATGCCATAGTTCTGTTACTTTTAGAATCTCATAGGAGCTCCTAATGGTGAATATGGGGTTTTGTAGAAAGAAGACACATATGGAGGCAGAAACAACACCTATTGAGTTAAATATGAAGAATCAATGGTTTCATTGACAAGGATTTAGCCATTTTCAAGCTGATTCACCTAAAAAGAGAGTTATGAACCTTCAAGATACAAATAAAAGTGAATAGAAGTGATGAAGTGGAGTCAAAGGAGTTGGATTTTTACAACTACTTTGAGATGTTCAAGAGCCACTATAGAAGACGACTGTATGATTTATACAGGGTTTGAGTGATGAAACTTTATCAAAGGCTTAGATTAAGCCTATTAGCACTCTTGATGACGTGATTAAGCATGCTACCAAGGTGTAGAAATAGAGATAGAAAGAGTAAATATTCGTCGGCGAAAATTTTTTTCTTTTCAAATAAAAAAAAGTAATAAAAAAAAAATTCAAAAGGTAAAAGAAAGAACGGAAAAATCCATTAGATAATGAACTATTGGTTGCAACTCAAAGTAAGAAACAACCAATATAGCTTATCCCATAGTTCTATTACTTCTTAGAATCTCATAGGAGTTTCTAATGGTGAATATAGGGTTTTGTAGCAAGAAGACACATATGGAGGGTGAAACAACACCTATTGATTTGAATATGAAGAATCAATGGTTTCATTGACAATAATTTGGCTATTTTCAAGCTGATTCACTTAAAAAGAGAGTTATGAACCTTCAATATACAAATAAGAGTGAATAGAAGTGTTAAAGTGGAGTCAAGGTAGTTAGATTTTTACAACTACTTTGAGATGTTCAAGACCCACTACAGAAGGCCATTGTATGATTTATACAGGGTTTGAGTGATGAAACTTTATCAAAGGCTTAGATTAAGCCTATTAGCACTCTTGATGACGGGATTAAGGATGCTACCAAGGTGTAGAAGCAAGTCAAAGTAAGAAACAACCAATATAGCTTATGTCATAGTGCTGTTACTTCTTAGAATCTCATAGGATTTTCTAATGGTGAATATAGGGTTTTGTAGCAAGAAGACATATATGGAGGGTGAAACAACACCTATTGATTTGAATATGAAGAATCAATGGTTTCATTGACAATAATTTGGTCAATTTCAAGCTGATTCACCTAAAAAGAGAGTTATGAACCTTCAAGATACAAATAAAAGTGAATAGAAATGTTAAAGTAGAGTTAAGTAGTTGGATTTTTACAACTACTTTGAGATGTTCAAGAGCCACTACAGAGTGCCATTGTATGATTTATACAGGGTTTGAGTGATGAAACTTTATCAAAGGCTTAGATTAAGCCTATTAGCATTCTTGATGACGTGATTAAGCATGCTACCAAGGTGTAGAAGCAAGTCAAAGTAAGAAACAACCATTATAACTTATCCCATAGTTCTGTTACTTCTTAGAATCTCATAGGAGTTTCTAATGGTGAATATGGGGTTTTGTAGCAAGAAGACACATATGGAGGCTGAAACAACACCTATTGATTTGAATATGAAGAATCAATGGTTTCATTGACAATAATTTTGCCAATTTCAAGCTGATTCACCTAAAAAGAGAGTTATGAACCTTCAAGATACAAATAAGAGTGAATAGAAGTGTTAAAGTAGAGTCAAAGGAGTTGGATTTTTACAACTACTTTGAGATGTTCAAGAGCCACTATAGAGGACCATTGTATGATTTATACAGGGTTTGAGTGATGAAAGTTTATCAAAGGCTTAGATTAAGCCTATTAGCACTCTTGATGACGTGATTAAGCATGCTACCAAGGTGTAGAAGCAAGTCAAAATAAGAAACAACCAATATAGCTTATGCCATAGTTCTGTTACTTCTTAGAATCTCATAGGAGCTCCTAATGGTGAATATGGGGTTTTGTAGAAAGAAGACACATATGGAGGCAGAAACAACACCTATTGAGTTAAATATGAAGAATCAATGGTTTCATTGACAAGGATTTAGCCATTTTCAAGCTGATTCACCTAAAAAGAGAGTTATGAACCTTCAAGATACAAATAAAAGTGAATAGAAGTGTTGAAGTGGAGTCAAAGGAGTTGGATTTTTACAACTACTTTGAGATGTTCAAGAGCCACTATAGAAGACCACTGTATGATTTATACAGGGTTTGAGTGATGAAACTTTATCAAAGGCTTAGATTAAGCCTATTAGCACTCTTGATGACGTGATTAAGCATGCTACCAAGGTGTAGAAGCAATTCAAAATAAGAAACAACCAATATAGTTTATGCCATAGTTCTGTTACTTCTTAGAATCTCATAGGAGTTTCTAATGGTGAATATGGGGTTTTGTAGAAAGAAGACACATATGGAGGCAGAAACAACACCTATTGAGTTAAATATGAAGAATCAATGGTTTCATTGACAAGGATTTAGCCATTTTCATCTGATTCACCTAAAAAGAGAGTTATGAACCTTCAAGATACAAATAAAAGTGAATAGAAGTGTTGAAGTGGAGTCAAAGGAGTTGGATTTTTACAACTACTTTGAGATGTTCAAGAGCCACTATAGAGGACCATTGTATGATTTATACAGGGTTTGAGTGATGAAACTTTATCAAAGGCTTAGATTAAGCCTATTAGCACTCTTGATGACGTGATTAAGCATGCTACCAAGGTGTAGAAGCAAGTCAAAATAAGAAACAACCAATATAGCTTATGCCATAGTTCTGTTACTTCTTAGAATCTCATAGGAGCTCCTAATGGTGAATATGGGGTTTTGTAGAAAGAAGACACATATGGAGGCAGAAACAACACCTATTGAGTTAAATATGAAGAATCAATGGTTTCATTGACAAGGATTTAGCCATTTTCAAGCTGATTCACCTAAAAAGAGAGTTATGAACCTTCAAGATACAAATAAAAGTGAATAGAAGTGATGAAGTGGAGTCAAAGGAGTTGGATTTTTACAACTACTTTGAGATGTTCAAGAGCCACTATAGAAGACGACTGTATGATTTATACAGGGTTTGAGTGATGAAACTTTATCAAAGGCTTAGATTAAGCCTATTAGCACTCTTGATGACGTGATTAAGCATGCTACCAAGGTGTAGAAATAGAGATTGAAAGAGTAAATATTCGTCGGCGAAAATTTTTTTTTTTTTCAAATAAAAAAAAGTAATAAAAAAAAAATTCAAAAGATAAAAGAAAAGAACGGAAAAATCCATTAGATAATGAACTATTGGTTGCAACTCAAAGTAAGAAACAACCAATATAGCTTATCCCATAGTTCTATTACTTCTTAGAATCTCATAGGAGTTTCTAATGGTGAATATAGGGTTTTGTAGCAAGAAGACACATATGGAGGGTGAAACAACACCTATTGATTTGAATATGAAGAATCAATGGTTTCATTGACAATAATTTGGCCATTTTCAAGCTGATTCACTTAAAAAGAGAGTTATGAACCTTCAAGATACAAATCAGAGTGAATAGAAGTGTTAAAGTGGAGTCAAGGTAGTTAGATTTTTACAACTACTTTGAGATGTTCAAGACCCACTACAGAAGGCCATTGTATGATTTATACAGGGTTTGAGTGATGAAACTTTATCAAAGGCTTAGATTAAGCCTATTAGCACTCTTGATGACGGGATTAAGGATGCTACCAAGGTGTAGAAGCAAGTCAAAGTAAGAAACAACCAATATAGCTTATGTCATAGTGCTGTTACTTCTTAGAATCTCATAGGATTTTCTAATGGTGAATATAGGGTTTTGTAGCAAGAAGACATATATGGAGGGTGAAACAACACCTATTGATTTGAATATGAAGAATCAATGGTTTCATTGACAATAATTTGGTCAATTTCAAGCTGATTCACCTAAAAAGAGAGTTATGAACCTTCAAGATACAAATAAAAGTGAATAGAAGTGTTAAAGTGGAGTCAAGGTAGTTGGATTTTTACAACTACTTTGAGATGTTCAAGATCCACTACATTGGGCCATTGTATGATTTATACAGGGTTTGAGTGATGAAAGTTTACCAAAGGCTTAGATTAAACCTATTAGCACTCTTGATAACGTGATTAAGCATGCTACCAAGGTGTAGAAGCAAGTCAAAGTAAGAAACAACCATTATAACTTATCCCATAGTTCTATTACTTCTTAGAATCTCATAGGAGTTTCGAATGGTGAATATGGGGTTTTGTAGCAAGAAGACACATATGGAGGCTGAAACAACACCTATTGATTTGAATATGAAGAATCAATGGTTTCATTGACAATAATTTGGTCAATTTCAAGCTGATTCACCTAAAAAGAGAGTTATGAACCTTCAAGATACAAATAAAAGTGAATAGAAGTGTTGAAGTGGAGTCAAAGGAGTTGGATTTTTACAACTACTTTGAGATGTTCAAGAGCCACTATAGAGGACCATTGTATGATTTATACAGGGTTTGAGTGATGAAAGTTTATCAAAGGCTTAGATTAAGCCTATTAGCACTCTTGATGACGTGATTAAGCATGCTACCAAGGTGTAGAAGCAAGTCAAAATAAGAAACAACCAATATAGCTTATGCCATAGTTCTGTTACTTCTTAGAATCTCATAGGAGCTCCTAATGGTGAATATGGGGTTTTGTAGAAAGAAGACACATATGGAGGGAGAAACAACACCTATTGAGTTAAATATGAAGAATCAATGGTTTCATTGACAAGGATTTAGCCATTTTCAAGCTGATTCACCTAAAAAGAGAGTTATGAACCTTCAAGATACAAATAAAAGTGAATAGAAGTGTTGAAGTGGAGTCAAAGGAGTTGGATTTTTACAACTACTTTGAGATGTTCAAGAGCCACTATAGAAGACCACTGTATGATTTATACAGGGTTTGAGTGATGAAACTTTATCAAAGGCTTAGATTAAGCCTATTAGCACTCTTGATGACGTGATTAAGCATGCTACCAAGGTGTAGAAGCAATTCAAAATAAGAAACAACCAATATAGTTTATGCCATAGTTCTGTTACTTCTTAGAATCTCATAGGAGTTTCTAATGGTGAATATGGGGTTTTGTAGAAAGAAGACACATATGGAGGCAGAAACAACACCTATTGAGTTAAATATGAAGAATCAATGGTTTCATTGACAAGGATTTAGCCATTTTCATCTGATTCACCTAAAAAGAGAGTTATGAACCTTCAAGATACAAATAAAAGTGAATAGAAGTGTTGAAGTGGAGTCAAAGGAGTTGGATTTTTACAACTACTTTGAGATGTTCAAGAGCCACTATAGAGGACCATTGTATGATTTATACAGGGTTTGAGTGATGAAACTTTATCAAAGGCTTAGATTAAGCCTATTAGCACTCTTGATGACGTGATTAAACATGCTACCAAGGTGTAGAAGCAAGTCAAAATAAGAAACAACCAATATAGCTTATGCCATAGTTCTGTTACTTCTTAGAATCTCATAGGAGCTCCTAATGGTGAATATGGGGTTTTGTAGAAAGAAGACACATATGGAGGCAGAAACAACACCTATTGAGTTAAATATGAAGAATCAATAGTTTCATTGACAAGGATTTAGCCATTTTCAAACTGATTCACCTAAAAAGAGAGTTATGAACCTTCAAGATACAAATAAAAGTGGATAGAAGTGTTGAAGTGGAGTCAAAGGAGTTGGATTTTTACAACTACTTTGAGATGTTCAAGAGCCACTATAGAGGACCACTGTATGATTTATACAGGGTTTGAGTGATGAAACTTTATCAAAGGCTTAGATTAAGCCTATTAGCACTCTTGATGACGTGATTAAGCATGCTACCAAGGTGTAGAAATAGAGATTGAAAAAGTAAATATTCGTCGGCGAAATTTTTTTTTTTTTTCAAATAAAAAAAAGTAATAAAAAAAAATTCAAAAGATAAAAGAAAAGAACGGAATAATCCATTAGATAATGAACTATTGGTTGCAACTCAAAGTAAGAAACAACCATTATAGCTTATCCCATAGTTCTATTACTTCTTAGAATCTCATAGGAGTTTCTAATGGTGAATATAGGGTTTTGTAGCAAGAAGACACATATGGAGGGTGAAACAACACCTATTGATTTGAATATGAAGAATCAATGGTTTCATTGACAATAATTTGGCCATTTTCAAGCTGATTCACTTAAAAAGAGAGTTATGAACCTTCAAGATACAAATAAGAGTGAATAGAAGTGTTAAAGTGGAGTCAAGGTAGTTGGATTTTTACAACTACTTTGAGATGTTCAAGACCCACTACATTGGGCCATTGTATGATTTATACAGGGTTTGAGTGATGAAACTTTATCAAAGGCTTAGATTAAACCTATTAGCAATCTTGATGACGTGATTAAGCATGCTACCAAGGTGTAGAAGCAAGTCAAAGTAAGAAACAACCATTATAGCTTATCCCATAGTTCTATTACTTCTTAGAATCTCATAGGAGTTTCTAATGGTGAATATGGGGTTTTGTAGCAAGAAGACACATACGGAGGCTGAAACAACACCTATTAATTTGAATATGAAGAATCAATGGTTTCATTGACAATAATTTGGCCAATTTCAAGCTGATTCACCTAAAAAGAGAGTTATGAACCTTCAAGATACAAATAAGAGTGAATAGAAGTGTTAAAGTAGAGTCAAAGTAGTTAGATTTTTACATCTACTTTGAGATGTTCAAGAGCCACTACAGAAGGCCATTGTATGATTTATACAGGGTTTGAGTGATGAAACTTTATCAAAGGCTTAGATTAAGCCTATTAGCACTCTTGGTGACGTGATTAAGCATTTTACCAAGTTGTAGAAGCAAGTCAAAGTAAGAAACAACCAATATAGCTTATGCCATAGTTCTGTTACTTCTTAGAATCTCATAAGAGTTTCTAATGGTGAATATGGGGTTTTGTAGAAAGAAGACACATATGGAGGCTGAAACAACACCTATTGATTTGAATATGAAGAATCAATGGTTTCATTGACAAGGATTTAGCCATTTTCAAGCTGATACACCTAAAAAGAGATTTATGAACCTTCAAGATACAAATAAAAGTGAATAGAAGTGTTGAAGTGGAGACAAAGGAGTTGGATTTTTACACCTACTTTGAGATGTTCAAGAGCCACTATAGAGGACCATTGTATGATTTATACAGGGTTTGAGTGATGAAACTTTATCAAAGGCTTAGATTAAGTTTATTAACACTCTTGATGACGTGATTAAGCATGCTACCAAGGTGTAGAAGCAAGTCAAAGTAAGAAACAACCAATATAGCTTATGCCATAGTGCTGTTACTTCTTAGAATCTCATAGGAGTTTCTAATGGTGAATATAGGGTTTTGTAGCAAGAAGACACATATGGAGGCTGAAACAACACCTATTGATTTGAATATGAAGAATCAATGCTTTCATTGACAATAATTTGGCCATTTTCAAGCTGATTCACTTAAAAAGAGAGTTATGAACCTTCAAGATACAAATAAGAGTGAATAGAAGTGTTAAAGTGGAACAAGGTAGTTGGATTTTTACAACTAGTTTGAGATGTTCAAGAGCCACTATATTGGGCCATTGTATGATTTATACAGGGTTTGAGTGATGAAA
>CM051373.1:14500936-14522936 GCA_028015245.1 Cardamine occulta | reverse complement strand
TCGGGATGAATAGTACCCGAGATGAATAGTATCCAAAATTCTGTACGGAATATCTTTTTCAATACTCTGGGGATGAATAGTAATCTCGGGTCTCGGGATGAATAGTATCCGGGATGAATAGTACCCGACGATCTTCACGGAATGCCTTTTCTCAATATGGTGAATATGGGGTTTTGTAGCAAGAAGACACATATGGAGGCTGAAACAACACCTATTGATTTGAATATGAAGAATCAATGGTTTCATTGACAAGGATTTGGCCGATTTCAAGCTGATTCACCTAAAAAGAGAGTTATGAACCTTCAAGATACAAATAAGAGTGAATAGAAGTGTTAAAGTAGAGTCAAAGTAGTTGGATTTTTACAACTACTTTGAGATGTTCAAGAGCCACTACAGAGGGCCATTGTATGATTTATACAGGGTTTGAGTGATGAAACTTTATCAAAAGCTTAGATTAAGCCTATTAGCACTCTTGATGACGTGATTCTAGCATGCTACCAAGGTGTAGAAGCAAATCAAAGTAAGAAACAACCAATATAGCTTATGCCATAGTTCTGTTACTTCTTAGAATCTCATAGGAGTTTCTAATGGTGAATATGGGGTTTTGTAGAAAGAAGACACATATGGAGGCTGAAACAACACCTATTGATTTGAATATGAAGAACCAATGGTTTCATTGAAAAGGATTTAGCCATTTTCAAGCTGATTCACCTGAAAAGAGAGTTATGAACCTTCAAGATACAAATAAGAGTGAATAGAAGTGTTGAAGTGGAGTCAAAGGAGTTGGATTTTTACAACTACTTTAAAGATGTTCAAGAGCCACTATAGAGGACCATTGTATGATTTATACAGGGTTTGAGTGATGAAACTTTATCAAAGGCTTAGATTAAGCCTATTAGCACTCTTGATGACGTGATTAAGCATGCTACCAACGTGTAGAAGCAAGTCAAAGTAAGAAACAACCAATATAGCTTATGCCATAGTTCTGTTACTTCTTAGAATCTCATAGGAGTTTCTAATGGTGAATATGGGGTTTTATAGCAAGAAGACACATATGGAGGCTGAAACAACACCTATTGATTTGAATATGAAGAATCAATGGTTTCATTGACAATAATTTGGCCAATTTCAAGCTGATTCACCTAAAAAGAGAGTTATGAACCTTCAAGATACAAATAAGAGTGAATAGAAGTGTTAAAGTAGAGTCAAAGTAGTTGGATTTTTACAACTACTTTGAGATGTTCAAGAGCCACTACAGAGGGCCATTGTATGATTTATACAGGGTTTGAGTGATGAAACTTTATCAAAGGCTTAGATTAAGCCTATTAGCACTCTTGATGACGTGATTAAGCATGCTACCAACGTGTAGAAGCAAGTCAAAGTAAGAAACAACCAATATAGCTTATGCCATAGTTCTGTTACTTCTTAGAATCTCATAGGAGTTTCTAATGGTGAATATGGGGTTTTGTAGCAAGAAGACACATATGGAGGCTGAAACAACACCTATTGATTTGAATATGAAGAATCAATGGTTTCATTGACAATAATTTGGCCAATTTCAAGCTGATTCACCTAAAAAGAGAGTTATGAACCTTCAAGATACAAATAAGAGTGAATAGAAGTGTTAAAGTAGAGTAAAAAAAGTTGGATTTTTACAACTACTTTGAGATGTTCAAGAGCCACTACAGAAGGCCATTGTATGATTTATACAGGGTTTGAGTGATGAAACTTTATCAAAGGCTTAGATTAAGCCTATTAGCACTCTTGATGACGTGATTAAGCATGCTACCAAGGTGTAGAAGCAAATCAAAGTAAGAAACAACCAATATAGCTTATGCCATAGTTCTGTTACTTCTTAGAATCTCATAGGAGTTTCTAATGGTGAATATGGGGTTTTGTAGTAAGAAGACACATATGGAGGCTGAAACAACACCTATTGATTTGAATATGAAGAATCAATGGTTTCATTGACAAGGATTTGGCCGATTTCAAGCTGATTCACCTAAAAAGAGAGTTATGAACCTTCAAGATAAAAATAAGAGTGAATAGAAGTGTTAAAGTAAAGTCAAAGTAGTTGGATTTTTACAACTACTTTGAGATGTTCAAGAGCCACTACAGAGGGCCATTGTATGATTTATACAGGGTTTGAGTGATGAAACTTTATCAAAGGCTTAGATTAAGCCTATTAGCACTCTTGATAACGTGATTAAGCATGTTACCAAGGTGTAGAAGCAAGTCAAAGTAAGAAATAACCAATATAGCTTATGCCATAGTCCTGTTACTTCTTAGAATCTCATAGGAGTTTCTAATGGTGAATATGGGGTTTTGTAGCAAGAAGACACATATGGAGGCTGAATCAACACCTATTGATTTGAATATGAAGAATCAATGGTTTCATTGACAATAATTTGGCCAATTTCAAGCTGATTCACCTAAAAACAGAGTTATGAACCTTCAAGATACAAATAAGAGTGAATAGAAGTGTTAAAGTAGAGTAAAAAAAGTTGGATTTTTACAACTACTTTGAGATGTTCAAGAGCCACTATAGAAGGCCATTGTATGATTTATACAGGGTTTGAGTGATGACCCTTTATCAAAGGCTTAGATTAAGCCTATTAGCACTCTTGATGACGTGATTAAGCATGCTACCAAGGTGTAGAAGCAAATCAAAGTAAGAAACAACCAATATAGCTTATGCCATAGTTCTGTTACTTCTTAGAATCTCATAGGAGTTTCTAATGGTGAATATGGGGTTTTGTAGCAAGAAGACAAATATGGAGGCTGAAACAACACCTATTGATTTGAATATGAAGAATCAATGGTTTCATTGACAATAATTTGGCTAATTTCAAGCTGATTCACCTAAAAAGAGAGTTATTAACCTTCAAGATACAAATAAGAGTGAATAGAAGTGTTAAAGTAGAGTAAAAAAAGTTGGATTTTTACAACTACTTTGAGATGTTCAAGAGCCACTACAGAGGGCCATTGTATGATTTATACAGGGTTTGAGTGATGAAACTTTATCAAAGGCTTAGATTAAGCCTATTAGCACTCTTGATGACGTGATTAAGCATGCTACCAAGGTGTAGAAGCAAATCAAAGTAAGAAACAACCAATATAGCTTATGCCATAGTTCTGTTACTTCTTAGAATCTCATAGGAGTTTCTAATGGTGAATATAGGGGTTTTGTAAAAAGAAGACACATATGGAGGCTGAAAAAACACCTATTGATTTGAATATGAAGAACCAATGGTTTCATTGAAAAGGATTTAGCCAATTTCAAGCTGATTCACCTGAAAAGAGAGTTATGAACCTTCAAGATACAAATAAGAGTGAATAGAAGTGTTGAAGTGGAGTCAAAGCAGTTGGATTTTTACAACTACTTTAAAGATGTTCAAGAGCCTTTACAGAGGACCATTGTATGATTTATACAGGGTTTGAGTGATGAAACTTTATAAAAGGCTTAGATTAAGCCTATTAGCACTCTTGATGACGTGATTAAGCATGCTACCAAGGTGTAGAAGCAAGTCAAAGTAAGAAACAACCAATATAGCTTATGCCATAGTTCTCTTACTTCTTAGAATCTCATAGGAGTTTCTAATGGTGAATATTGGGTTTTGTAGAAAGAAGACACATATGGAGGCGGAAACAACACCTATTGATTTGAATATGAAGAACCAATGGTTTCATTGACAAGGATTTAGCCATTTTCAAGCTGATTCACCTAAAAAGAGAGTTATGAACCTTCAAGATACAAATAAGAGTGAATAGAAGTGTTGAAGTGGAGTCAAAGGAGTTGGATTTTTACAACTACTTTGAGATGTTCAAAAGCCACTACAGAGGACCATTGTATGATTTATACAGGGTTTGAGTGATAAAACTTTATAAAAGGCTTAGATTAAGCCTATTCGCACTCTTGATGACGTGATTAAGCATGCTACCAAGGTGTAGAAGCAAGTCAAAGTAAGAAACAACCAATATAGCTTATGCCATAGTTCTGTTACTTCTTAGAATCTCATAGGAGTTTCTAATGGTGAATATAGGGGTTTTGTAGAAAGAAAACACATATGGAGGCTGAAACAACACCTATTGATTTGAATATGAAGAACCAATGGTTTCATTGACAAGGATTTGGCCGATTTCAAGCTGATTCACCTAAAAAGAGAGTTATGAACCTTCAAGATACAAATAAGAGTGAATAGAAGTGTTAAAGTAGAGTAAAAAAAGTTAGATTTTTACAACTACTTTGAGATGTTCAAGAGCCACTACAGAGGGCCATTGTATGATTTATACAGGGTTTGAGTGATGAAACTTTATCAAAGGCTTAGATTAAGCCTATTAGCACTCTTGATAACCTGATTAAGCATGTTACCAAGGTGTAGAAGCAAGTCAAAGTAAGAAATAACCAATATAGCTTATGCCATAGTTCTGTTACTTCTTAGAATCTCATAGGACTTTCTAATGGTGAATATGGGGTTTTGTAGCAAGAAGACACATATGGAGGCTGAATCAACACTTATTGATTTGAATATGAAGAATCAATGGTTTCATTGACAATAATTTGGCCAATTTCAAGCTGATTCACCTAAAAACAGAGTTATGAACCTTCAAGATACAAATAAGAGTGAATAGAAGTGTTAAAGTAGAGTCAAAGTAGTTGGATTTTTATAACTACTTTGAGATGTTCAAGAGCCACTACAGAAGACCATTGTATGATTTATACAGGGTTTGAGTGATGAAACTTTATCAAAGGCTTAGATAAAGCCTATTAGCACTTTTGATGAGGTGATTAAGCATGCTACCAAGGTGTAGAAGCAAGTCAAAGTAAGAAACAACCAATATAGCTTATGCCATAGTTCTGTTACTTCTTAGAATCTCATAGAAGTTTCTAATGGTGAATATGGGGTTTTGTAGCAAGAAGAGACATATGGAGGCTGAAACAACACCTATTGATTTGAATATGAAGAATCAATGGTTTCATTGACAATAATTTGGCCAATTTCAAGCTGATTCACCTAAAAAGAGAGTTATGAACCTTCAAAATACAAATAAGAGTGAATAGAAGTGTTAAAGTAGAGTAAAAAAAGTTGGATTTTTACAACTACTTTGAGATGTTCAAGAGCCACTACAGAGGGCCATTGTATGATTTATACAGGGTTTGAGTGATGAAACTTTATCAAAGGCTTAGATTAAGCCTATTAGCACTCTTGATAACGTGATTAAGCATGTTAACAAGGTGTAGAAGCAAGTCAAAGTAAGAAATAACCAATATAGCTTATGCCATAGTTCTGTTACTTCTTAGAATCTCATAGGAGTTTCTAATGGTGAATATGGGGTTTTGTAGCAAGAAGACACATATGGAGGCTGAATCAACACCTATTGATTTGAATATGAAGAATCAATGGTTTCATTGACAATAATTTGGCCAATTTCAAGCTGATTCACCTAAAACAGAGTTATGAACCTTCAAGATACAAATAAGAGTGAATAGAAGTGTTAAAGTAGAGTAAAAAAAGTTGGATTTTTGCAACTACTTTGAGATGTTCAAGAGCCACTACAGAAGGCCATTGTATGATTTATACAGGGTTTGAGTGATGAAACTTTATCAAAGGCTTAGATTAAGCCTATTAGCACTCTTGATGACGTGATTAAGCATGCTACCAAGGTGTAGAAGCAAATCAAAGTAAGAAATAACCAATATAGCTTATGCCATAGTTCTGTTACTTCTTAGAATCTCATAGGAGTTTCTAATGGTGAATATAGGGGTTTTGTAGAAAGAAGACACATATGGAGGCTGAAACAACACCTATTGATTTGAATATGAAGAACCAATGGTTTCATTGACAAGGATTTGGCCGATTTCAAGCTGATTCACCTAAAAACAGAGTTATGAACCTTCAAGATACAAATAAGAGTGAATAGAAGTAAGAAGTAAAGTCAAACTAGTTGGATTTTTACAACTACTTTGAGATGTTCAAGAGCCACTACAGAGGGCCATTGTATGATTTATACAGGGTTTGAGTGATGAAACTTCATCAAAGGCTCAGATTAATCTATTAGCACTCTTGATAACGTGATTAAGCATGTTACCAAGGTGTAGAAGCAAGTCAAAGTAAGAAATAACCAATATAGCTTATGCCATAGTCCTGTTACTTCTTAGAATCTCATAGGAGTTTCTAATGGTGAATATGGGGTTTTGTAGCAAGAAGACACATATGGAGGCTGAATCAACACCTATTGATTTGAATATGAAGAATCAATGGTTTCATTGACAATAATTTGGCCAATTTCAAGCTGATTCACCTAAAAAGAGAGTTATGAACCTTCAAGATACAAATAAGAGTGAATAGAAGTGTTAAAGTAGAGTAAAAAAAGTTGGATTTTTACAACTACTTTGAGATGTTCAAGAGCCACTACAGAAGGCCATTGTATGATTTATACAGGGTTTGAGTGATGAACCTTTATCAAAGGCTTAGAGTAAGCCTATTAGCACTCTTGATGACGTGATTAAGCATGCTACCAAGGTGTAGAAGCAAATCAAAGTAAGAAATAACCAATATAGCTTATGCCATAGTTCTGTTACTTCTTAGAATCTCATAGGAGTTTCTAATGGTGAATATAGGGGTTTTGTAGAAAGTAAACACATATGGAGGCTGAAACAACACCTATTGATTTGAATATGAAGAACCAATGGTTTCATTGACAAGGATTTGGCCGATTTCAAGCTGATTCACCTAAAAAGAGAGTTATGAACCTTCAAGATACAAATAAGAGTGCATAGAAGTAAGAAGTAAAGTCAAAGCAGTTGGACTTTCACAACTACTTTGAGCTGTTCACGAGCCACTACAGCGGGCCATTGTATGACTTATACAGGGTTTGAGTGATGAAACTTTATCAAAGGCTTAGATTAAGTTTATTAGCACTCTTGATAACGTGATTAAGCATGTTACCAAGGTGTAAAGCAAGTCACAGTAAGAACTAACCAATATAGCTTATGCCATAGTCCTGTTACTTCTTAGAATCTCATAGGAGTTTCTAATGGTGAATATGGGGTTTTGTAGCAAGAAGACACATATGGAGGCTGAATCAACACCTATTGATTTGAATATGAAGAATCAATGGTTTCATTGACAATAATTTGGCCAATTTCAAGCTGATTCACCTAAAAAGAGAGTTATGAACCTTCAAGATACAAATAAGAGTGAATAGAAGTGTTAAAGTAGAGTAAAAAAAGTTGGATTTTTACAACTACTTTGAGATGTTCAAGAGCCACTACAGAAGGCCATTGTATGATTTATACAGGGTTTGAGTGATGAAACTTTATCAAAGGCTTAGATTAAGCCTATTAGCACTCTTGATGACGTGATTAAGCATGCTACCAAGGTGTAGAAGCACATCAAAGTAAGAAACAACCAATATAGCTTATGCCATAGTTCTGTTACTTCTTAGAATCTCATAGGAGTTTCTAATGGTGAATATGGGGTTTTGTAGCAAGAAGACAAATATGGAGGCTGAAACAACACCTATTGATTTGAATATGAAGAATCAATGGTTTCATTGACAATAATTTGGCTAATTTCAAGCTGATTCACCTAAAAAGAGAGTTATTAACCTTCAAGATACAAATAAGAGTGAATAGAAGTGTTAAAGTAGAGTCAAAAAAGTTGGATTTTTACAACTACTTTGAGATGTTCAAGAGCCACTACAGAAGACCATTGTATGATTTATACAGGGTTTGAGTGATGAAACTTTATCAAAGGCTTAGATTAAACCTATTAGCACTCTTGATGACGTGATTAAGCATGCTACCAAGGTGTAGAAGCAAATCAAAGTAAGAAATAACCAATATAGCTTATGCCATAGTTCTGTTACTTCTTAGAATCTCATAGGAGTTTCTAATGGTGAATATAGGGGTTTTGTAGAAAGAAGACACATATCGAGGCTGAAAAAACACCTATTGATTTGAATATGAAGAACCAATGGTTTCATTGAAAAGGATTTAGCCAATTTCAAGCTGATTCACCTGAAAAGAGAGTTATGAACCTTCAAGATACAAATAAGAGTGAATAGAAGTGTTGAAGTGGAGTCAAAGGAGTTGGATTTTTACAACTACTTTAAAGATGTTCAAGAGCCTTTACAGAGGACCATTGTATGATTTATACAGGGTTTGAGTGATGAAACTTTATAAAAGGCTTAGAGTAAGCCTATTAGCACTCTTGATGACGTGATTAAGCATGCTACCAAGGTGTAGAAGCAAATCAAAGTAAGAAATAACCAATATAGCTTATGCCATAGTTCTGTTACTTCTTAGAATCTCATAGGAGTTTCTAATGGTGAATATAGGGGTTTTGTAGAAAGTAAACACATATGGAGGCTGAAACAACACCTATTGATTTGAATATGAAGAACCAATGGTTTCATTGACAAGGATTTGGCCGATTTCAAGCTGATTCACCTAAAAAGAGAGTTATGAACCTTCAAGATACAAATAAGAGTGAATAGAAGTGTTAAAGTAAAGTCAAAGTAGTTGGATTTTTACAACTACTTTGAGATGTTCAAGAGCCACTACAGAGGGCCATTGTATGATTTATACAGGGTTTGAGTGATGAAACTTTATCAAAGGCTTAGATTAAGCCTATTAGCACTCTTGATAACGTGATTAAGCATGTTACCAAGGTGTAGAAGCAAGTCAAAGTAAGAAATAACCAATATAGCTTATGCCATAGGCTCACATTTTTAGAATCTCATAGGAGTTTCTAATGGTGAATATGGGGTTTTGTAGCAAGAAGACACATATGGAGGCTGAATCAACACCTATTGATTTGAATATGAAGAATCAATGGTTTCATTGACAATAATTTGGCCAATTTCAAGCTGATTCACCTAAAAAGAGAGTTATGAACCTTCAAGATACAAATAAGAGTGAATAGAAGTGTTAAAGTAGAGTAAAAAAAGTTGGATTTTTACAACTACTTTGAGATGTTCAAGAGCCACTACAGAAGGCCATTGTATGATTTATACAGGGTTTGAGTGATGAACCTTTATCAAAGGCTTAGATTAAGCCTATTAGCACTCTTGATGACGTGATTAAGCATACTACCAAGGTGTAGAAGCAAATCAAAGTAAGAAACAACCAATATAGCTTATGCCATAGTTCTGTTACTTCTTAGAATCTCATAGGAGTTTCTAATGGTGAATATGGGGTTTTGTAGCAAGAAGACAAATATGGAGGCTGAAACAACACCTATTGATTTGAATATGAAGAATCAATGGTTTCATTGACAATAATTTGGCTAATTTCAAGCTGATTCACCTAAAAAGAGAGTTATTAACCTTCAAGATACAAATAAGAGTGAATAGAAGTGTTAAAGTAGAGTCAAAAAAGTTGGATTTTTACAACTACTTTGAGATGTTCAAGAGCCACTACAGAAGACCATTGTATGATTTATACAGGGTTTGAGTGATGAAACTTTATCAAAGGCTTAGATTAAGCCTATTAGCACTCTTGATGACGTGATTAAGCATGCTACCAAGGTGTAGAAGCAAATCAAAGTAAGAAACAACCAATATAGCTTATGCCATAGTTCTGTTACTTCTTAGAATCTCATAGGAGTTTCTAATGGTGAATATGGGGTTTTGTAGAAAGAAGACACATATGGAGGCTGAAACAACACTTATTGATTTGAATATAAACAACCAATGGTTTCATTGACAAGGATTTAGCCATTTTCAAGCTGATTCACTTGAAAAGAGAGTTATGAACCTTCAAGATACAAATAAGAGTGAATAGAAGTGTTGAAGTGGAGTCAAAGGAGTTGGATTTTTACAACTACTTTAAAGATGTTCAAGAGCCACTACAGAGGACCATTGTATGATTTATACAGGGTTTGAGTGATGAAACTTTATAAAAGGCTTAGATTAAGCCTATTAGCACTCTTGATGACGTGATTAAGCATGCTACCAAGGTGTAGAAGCAAGTCAAAGTAAGAAACAACCAATATAGCTTATGCCATAGTTCTGTTACTTCTTAGAATCTCATAGGAGTTTCTAATGGTGAATATGGGGTTTTGTAGCAAGAAGACACATATGGAGGTTGAAACAACACCTATTGATTTGAATAAGAAGAATCAATGGTTTCATTGACAATAATTTGGCCAATTTCAAGCTGATTCACCTAAAAACAGAGTTATGAACCTTCAAGATATAAATAAGAGTGAATAGAAGTGTTAAACTAGAGTCAAAGTAGTTGGATTTTTACAACTACTTTGAGATATTCAAGAGCCACTACAGAGGGCCATTGTATGATTTATACAGGGTTTGAGTGATGAAACTTTATCAAAGGCTTAGATTAAGCCTATTAGCACTTTTGATGACGTGATTAAGCATGCTACCAAGGTGTAGAAGCAAGTCAAAGTATGAAACAACCATTATAGCTTGTCCCATAGTTCAGTTACTTCTTAGAATCCCATAGGAGTTTCTAATGGTGAATATGGGGTTTTGTAGCAAGAAGACACATATGGAGGCTGAAACAACACCTATTGATTTGAATATGAAGAATCAATGGTTTCATTGACAATAATTTGGCCAATTTCAAGCTGATTCACCTAAAAACAGAGTTATGAACCTTCAAGATATAAATAAGAGTGAATAGAAGTGTTAAAGTAGAGTCAAAGTAGTTGGATTTTTACAACTATTTTGAGATGTTCAAGAGCCACTACAGAGGGCCATTGTATGATTTATACAGGGTTTAAGTGATGAAACTTTATCAAAGGATTAGATTAAGCCTATTAGCACTCTTGATGACGTGATTAAGCATGCTACCAACGTGTAGAATCAAGTCAAAGTAAGAAACAACCAATATAGCTTATGCCATAGTTCTATTACTTCTTAGAATCTCATAGGAGTTTCTAATGGTGAATATGGGGTTTTATAGCAAGAAGACACATATGGAGGCTGAAACAACACCTATTGATTTGAATATGAAGAATCAATGGTTTCATTGACAATAATTTGGCCAATTTCAAGCTGATTCTCCTAAAAAGAGAGTTATGAACCTTCAAGATACAAATAAGAGTGAATAGAAGTGTTAAAGTAGAGTAAAAAAAGTTGGATTTTTACAACTACTTTGAGATGTTCAAGAGCCACTACAGAGGGCCATTGTATGATTTATACAGGGTGTGAGAGATGAAACTTTATCAAAGGCTTAGATTAAGCCTATTAGCACTCTTGATAACCTGATTAAGCATGTTACCAAGGTGTAAGAAGTCAAAGTAAGAAAAACCCAATATAGCTTATGCCATAGGTCTGTTACTTCTTAGAATCTCATAGGACTTTCTAATGGTGAATATGGGGTTTTGTAGCAAGAAGACACATATGGAGGCTGAATCAACACTTATTGATTTGAATATGAAGAATCAATGGTTTCATTGACAATAATTTGGCCAATTTCAAGCTGATTCACCTAAAAACAGAGTTATGAACCTTCAAGATACAAATAATAGTGAATAGAAGTGTTAAAGTAGAGTCAAAGTAGTTGGATTTTTACAACTACTTTGAGATGTTCAAGAGCCACTACAGAAGACCATTGTATGATTTATACAGGGTTTGAGTGATGAAACTTTATCAAAGGCTTAGATAAAGCCTATTAGCACTTTTGATGAGGTGATTAAGCATGCTACCAAGGTGTAGAAGCAAGTCAAAGTAAGAAACAACCAATATAGCTTATGCCATAGTTCTGTTACTTCTTAGAATCTCATAGAAGTTTCTAATGGTGAATATGGGCTTTTGTAGCAAGAAGAGACATATGGAGGCTGAAACAACACCAATTGATTTGAATATGAAGAATCAATGGTTTCATTGACAATAATTTGGCCAGTTTCAAGCTGATTCACCTAAAAAGAGAGTTATGAACCTTCAAAATACAAATAAGAGTGAATAGAAGTGTTAAAGTAGAGTAAAAAAAGTTGGATTTTTACAACTACTTTGAGATGTTCAAGAGCCACTACAGAGGGCCATTGTATGATTTATACAGGGTTTGAGTGATGAAACTTTATCAAAGGCTTAGATTAAGCCTATTAGCACTCTTGATAACGTGATTAAGCATGTTACCAAGGTGTAGAAGCAAGTCAAAGTAAGAAATAACCAATATAGCTTATGCCATAGTTCTGTTACTTCTTAGAATCTCATAGGAGTTTCTAATGGTGAATATGGGGTTTTGTAGCAAGAAGACACATATGGAGGCTGAATCAACACCTATTGATTTGAATATGAAGAATCAATGGTTTCATTGACAATAATTTGGCCAATTTCAAGCTGATTCACCTAAAAACAGAGTTATGAACCTTCAAGATACAAATAAGAGTGAATAGAAGTGTTAAACTAGAGTCAAAGTAGTTGGATTTTTACAACTACTTTGAGATGTTCAAGAGCCACTACAGAGGGCCATTGTATGATTTATACAGGGTTTGAGTAATAAAACTTTATCAAAGGCATAGATTAAGCCTATTAGCACTCTTGATGACGTGATTAAGCATGCTACCAAGGTGTAGAAGCAAATCAAAGTAAGAAACAACCAATATAGCTTATGCCATAGTTCTGTTACTTCTTAGAATCTCATAGGAGTTTCTAATGGTGAATATGGAGTTTTGTAGAAAGAAGACACATATGGAGGCTGAAACAACACCTATTGATTTGAATATGAAGAACCAATGGTTTCATTGAAAAGGATTTAGCCATTTTCAAGCTGATTCACCTGAAAAGAGAGTTATGAACCTTCAAGATACAAATAAGAGTGAATAGAAGTGTTGAAGTGGAGTCAAAGGAGGTTGATTTTTACAACTACTTTAAAGATGTTCAAGAGCCACTATAGAGGACCATTGTATGATTTATACAGGGTTTGAGTGATGAAACTTTATCAAAGGCTTAGATTAAGACTATTAGCACTCTTGATGACGTGATTAAGCATGCTACCAACGTGTAGAAGCAAGTCAAAGTAAGAAACAACCAATATAGCTTATGCCATAGTTCTGTTACTTCTTAAAATCTCATAAGAGTTTCTAATGGTGAATATGGGGTTTTATAGCAAGAAGACACATATGGAGGCTGAAACAACACCTATTGATTTGAATATGAAGAATCAATGGTTTCATTGACAATAATTTGGCCAATTTCAAGCTGATTCACCTAAAAAGAGAGTTATGAACCTTCAAGATACAAATAAGAGTGAATAGAAGTGTTAAAGTAGAGTAAAAAAAGTTGGATTTTTACAACTACTTTGAGATGTTCAAGAGCCACTACAGAGGGCCATTGTATGATTTATACAGGGTTTGAGTGATGAAACTTTATCAAAGGCTTAGATTAAGCCTATTAGCACTCTTGATGACGTGATTAAGCATGCTACCAAGGTGTAGAAGCAAATCAAAGTAAGAAACAACCAATATAGCTTATGCCATAGTTCTGTTACTTCTTAGAATCTCATAGGAGTTTCTAATGGTGAATATAGGGGTTTTGTAGAAAGAAGACACATATGGAGGCTGAAACAACACCTATTGATTTGAATATGAAGAACCAATGGTTTCATTGAAAAGGATTTAGCCAATTTCAAGCTGATTCACCTGAAAAGAGAGTTCTGAACCTTCAAGATACAAATAAGAGTGAATAGAAGTGTTGAAGTGGAGTCAAAGCAGTTGGATTTTTACAACTACTTTAAAGATGTTCAAGAGCCACTACAGAGGACCATTGTATGATTTATACAGGGTTTGAGTGATAAAACTTTATAAAAGGCTTGGATTAAGCCTATTAGCACTCTTGATGATGTGATTAAGCATGCTACCAAGGTGTAGAAGCAAGTCAAAGTAAGAAACAACCAATATAGCTTATGCCATAGTTCTGTTACTTCTTAGAATCTCATAGGAGTTTCTAATGGTGAATATGGGGTTTTGTAGCAAGAAGACACATATGGAGGTTGAAACAACATCTATTGATTTGAATATGAAGAATCAATGGTTTCATTGTCAATAATTTGGCCAATTTCAAGCTGATTCACCTAAAAAGAGAGTTATGAACCTTCAAGATACAAATAAGAGTGAATAGAAGTGTTAAACTAGAGTCAAAGTAGTTGGATTTTTACAACTACTTGGAGATGTTCAAGAGCCACTACAGAGGGCCATTGTATGATTTATACAGGGTTTTAGTGATGAAACTTTATCAAAGGCTTAGATTAAGCCTATTAGCACTTTTGATGACGTGATTAAGCATGCTACCAAGGTGTAGAAGCAAGTCAAAGTATGAAACAACCATTATAGCTTGTCCCATAGTTCAGTTACTTCTTAGAATCCCTGATGTGATCATGGAGAACAATCAAATGCAGCATGAACCTGAGGAGAGCATACATGGAGTTGAGGATTTATTGGTTATACCAAGTGGACCTATGACAAGAGCAAAAGCCAAGGCACTTCAGAATTCAATCAATGGACTTCTCACTCAAGTGCGCAATCATCAAGCATCTAAGGATTTCACAAAGTACATTTGATATCACAATATGCTGATGGCAACACCTTCTCAAATGGATTAACAAAGAGGGTGATCCATTTGTACTCTTTTTCCTAACCTTTGGGTTTTTCCCAATGGGTTTTTCCAAAGGAAGGTTTTAATGAGGCAAATTGGATCACTTATTCATCAAGTCCATGAGAGAACCTATCCAAAGCCAACAAAAGTTCTCTTGGCCCAAATAAAGACTTAATTTCGTGGAAGTCGAAGAGAAGAGGAGATATTTTCAAGCATTTTTAGTATTTTTTGTAATTTTAGTTTATTTTCAGCATTTAAGTGTGTTTAGATATTTTCTACTTTCTTGTGCTATATAAGCACGCCTAGACTATCACAAATAATCAATCAACTTTCTTTTCAACATATTTTAGAGTGAATCTCTTTTGTTCTTTTAGAACTTTCGATTGCTTGGTGTGTAATATCCAACAATCAAACCTTGTCTTGTCTAGGTGTGTCATATCCTAGGAGACATTGAGGTATATCAAGAGCCTTCCGCAACTCTTGTGTGACCATTCGATCCATCATCTATCCATCTATCCATTTCCACAACTCGAAAGTGTCGAATCCTTGGGAGGATTACATCATGTGGTATCAGAGCACATTTTCGAGTTTGTATCCATTTTCTATCATCTTCTCACCTTCCCACCGTTCTTAAAACTCTTTTCTACCTTTCTGTTCTTCTATCCTAAGAGATCTACCCCGATCTGCAGTCAAAAAAAAAAAAAAAATTTCTAAACACTCAAAAGGGACTGATCAACTCCCTATCCGATCAGTTTCGTGTCAGTTACGTTTTTATTCAAAAAAAAAAAAAAAAAAAAAAATTCCCTACATCATTTCGTGATCTGATCAATCACCTCTTCAAAAAAAAAAAATATCCTTGATCATTATCGTTCTATATCAATTTCCAGAAGTTTAGTCTTTTAAATCTCTCATTTTTCCAAAAAAATCTTGTCTTTCTATCTAAAATCATTCTTTCTGTCTGTTTGTTGGTTTTCCACCAAGTTAGATTGATTAGTTTGATAAGAACTGTTGAGATTTTGCTACTAGTGAGATCATTGATGAGAGCTGAGTGAAACACTTGAGAGAAACACTTGAGAGAAATACTTGAGGAAGAAACATCTTGTGAGCTTTTATTACTAACCATTCTGTTTTGCGGGAAAAAAATAAATGGCGAGTGAAGGAGATAATTCTGATAATGCCAACAGGGAGCGCGGCTTCTGAGAATTCCTAATCTAGAACTGCAAGCTATCATGGGCTAAATGAGGCGATGCTGAGGACAGAACTAGGTGCAGTTCATGAGAGGATTGATAAAATCCAAGAATCTGTCCAAGGACAATCTGAAGTACCACCACCATTGGTACAAAGGGAAAATGTTGTTAGGAAAAGAAGAGAGCAACTTAGGCAAGAAAGGGACGTGGAGGAAGATGATTATTACAGTGGAGGAAGCCGAATCTCTAGTAGGACTCATCGAAGAACTAGCCGTGATAGCGAAGCGAGAGGCCCAAATGAAGACAAGAGCGATGGTCTGAAGTTAAAAATACCACCATTCTATGGGGAGAGTGATCCAGATGCTGACCTAGAGTGGGGGAAGAATATAGAGCTGGTGTTTGATTGCCAAACATATTCGGAACACAAGAAGGTCCCACTTGCCCGAACCGAATTCTATGACTATGCCATCAACTGGTGGGCTCAAATTGTGACAAGTAGGAAACGCAACCGTGAACCCCGTGTGGAGACTTGGGAGGAGATGAAAAATCTGATGAGAAAGAGGTTTGTTCAGAGTCATTACCACCGGGAGTTGCATCAAAGGCTTAGGAGATTAAGCCAAGGGAGTAAAAGTGTGGATGAATATTTCCAAGAAATGGAGTCTCTTATGATCAAAGCCGACATAGAAGAAGATTCTGAAGCAACAATGGCAAGGTTCCTTAGTGGTTTGTCCCGTGACATCCAAGACCGAATGGAGCTACAAACATACAAAGATTTGGAGGAAATGCTACATAAGGCTGTTCTAGTAGAACAACAAATCAAGAGGAGGGGTAGCTCTAAAACGTCATATGGGGCTGGAGCATCTCATGCTAGGGCCACTTATCATAAAGAGGACAATACTATTGCTAAACCAAAGACCGAGTCAAGACTATTCACCACCAATCCGAACCCCAAAGGTAAAACCGAGGAGCAGCACCCTTTAAAACTAGAGAAGTTCGATGTTTTAAGTGTCAAGGAGGGGGCACTACGCCAATGAATGTATTAACAAGAAGATTATGATTCTCTTGGAGAATGGTGAGATTGAGACCGAGGAAGAGGAGGAGAATGATTCAGCCTCCGGAAGAAGAAGAGCAAGTGGAGTTACCAGCCGTTGGAGAGCTTTTGGTAACACGGAGATCATTGAGTATTCAAACTAAGGTAAATGAACACGATCAAAGAGAAAATTTGTTTCATACTAGACGCATTGTTGAAGGAAAGGTTTGCAGCCTTATAATTGATGGAGGAAGCTCCACCAATGTAGCTAGTGAAACAATGGTGAGGAAGTTAGGGTTGAAAGTCATTGAGCATCCAAGCCTTATAAGCTTCAATGGCTGAATGATGCTGGTGAGATGGCGGTGAACAGCCAAGTATTGGGTCCCATAACCATAGGCAAATATGAGGACGAAATGGTGTGGGATATTCGACCGATGGAGGCCGGCCACATCTTACTTGGACGGCCATGGCGGTGTGATAGGAGGGTTTTGCAGGGGGGGTTCACCGATAGGTATTCTTTTTGAGTACAAAGGCCGGAAAACAGTCCTTGCTCCTCTAGCACCACACATAAGTTTACCAAGACCAGATCCAGCTGAAACAACAAGGAAAAACAACTGTGAGTGACCCCCTAAACACTTCACCACAAAAAGAAAAAAGAGAGTTTGAGAAAAACCAAGAAAAAGGCCCGTGAGAGTAAAACCCGTGAGGCATTCTAACTTCTTTGTGAGATCTAATGTGGTTAAGAGAGCTCTTTTCTCTAAACAACCCATTCTTCTATTTGTTTACAAAGAAGCACTTATGAATCATACTAATCTCTCACCGAATTGCGAGTAAGGTTACTTCTTTTTGCAGGAATTTGAAGACATCTTTTCCCGGAGGAAAACCCCAAAGGATTACCACCTATCCGTGGGATTGAGCACCAAATAGCTTTCGTGCCTGGAGCTTCACTCCTCAACAGGCCAGCTTATAGAACCTACCCGGCTGCGACCAAGGAGTTACAAAAACAAGTGAACTAACCCATGGACAAGGGTTACATCCGAGAGAGCATGAGCCCTTGTGCTGTGCCGGTTCTACTTGTACCAAAGAAGGATGGAACATGGAGGATGTGTATTGATTGTCGAGCCATCAACAACATAACAGTTAAGTATCGCCATCCTATTCCTCGTTTAGACGATATGCTAGATGAACTCTATGGCTCTAGTGTGTTTTCTAAAATTGATCTTAAAAGTTGATATCACCAAATTCGCATGAAAGAGGGTGATGAGTGGAAAACAGCTTTTAAAACAAAACATGGATTATATGAGTGGTTAGTAATGCCTTTTGGATTAACTAATGCACCCAGCACTTTCATGAGATTAATGAACCATGTTTTAAGAGCTTTCATTGGAATTTTTGTTGTTGTCTACTTTGATGACATTCTGGTTTATAGCAAAAACTTAGACGATCATGTTGAGCATTTAAAATCTGTTTTAAAAGTTCTAAGAACAGAAAAGTTGTTTGCTAACGTAAAGAAGTGTACCTTTTGCACGGATAATCTTGTGTTTCTAGGATTTGTTGTAAGTGCACAGGATATACAGGTTGATGAAGAAAAAGTGAGAGCTATCCGTGAATGGCCAAGTCCTAGTACTGTGAGCGAAGTGAGGAGTTTCCATGGACTTGCTGGATTCTATAGGAGATTTGTGAAAGATTTTAGCACCATAGCTGCTCCACTTACTGAAGTGATCAAGAAAAGTGTGGGATTCAAATGGGAAGAAGCACAAGAAAAAGCATTCCAAACCTTGAAGGAGAAACTTACCAATGCACCCCTTTTGTCTTTACCAGATTTTATGAAAACTTTTGAAATTGAATGTGATGCATCTGGTGTAGGTATTGGTGCGGTTTTGATGCAAGAGAAGAAGCCACTTGCCTTTTTCAGTGAGAAGCTTGGAGGAGCCACTTTGAACTATCCAACCTATGACAAGGAGTGGTATGCCTTGATCCGGGCTTTGCAAACATGGCAGCACTACCTATGGCCAAAGGAGTTCGTCATCCATACTGATCATGAGTCCTTAAAGCATTTGAAAGGTTAGCAAAAGCTTAACAAACGGCATGCTAGGTGGATAGAGTTCATTGAAACATTTCCGTATGTAATCAAGTACAAAAAAGGTAAAGAAAATATTAGCTTGCTGATGCCTTATCTCGAAGGTACGCCTTGATTTCTACTTTGGATGCTAAGTTTTTAGGTTTTGAGCAACTAAAGGATTTATACGAGACTGATTCTGAATTTCAAGAAATTTACAAGTCTTGTGTTAAATTTGCTTTTGGAAAGTATTTTAGGCATGAAGGATTCTTATTCTTTGAAAATCGTTTCAGTGTGCCTAATTGCTCGTGGAGAGATTTGCTAGTTAGGGAAGCACATGGAGGAGGCTTAATGGGACATTTTGGAATTGCTAAGACTCTCAAAGTACTGCAAGAGCAATTCTATTGGCCGATATGAAGAGAGATGGAGAGAGTCTGCGGAAGATGTGTCACTTGCAAACAAGCCAAATCAAAGGTACAGTCTCAAGGTTTGTACACGCCTTTACCAATCCCTTACTCAGCCCTGGACTGGGCTATATATGGATTTTGTGCTTGGATTGCCTAGAGCTAGGACTGGAAAAGACTGCGTCTTCGTTGTTGTTGATAGGTTTTGTAAGATGGACCATTTCATTGGTTGTCATAAAACTGATTATGCTGCTCATGTAGCGAACTTGTTCTTTTAAAGAGATAGTTAGGATTCATGGCATGCCCAGAACTATTGTTAGTGATAGGGACACTAAGTTCTTGAGCTACTTTTGGAAAACACTTTGGTCTAAGCTTAGGAACTAAGTTGTTATTTTCAACTACTTGTCATCCGCAATCTGAAGGGCAAACTAAAGATGTGAATATAACATTGTCTCCTCTTTTACGTGCCTTTAACAAAAAGAACTTGAAAACTTGGGAAGATTGTTTACGTGATGTTGAATTTGCATATAATCGCTCAATGCATTCAGCTACAAAGTTTTCTCCATTCGAAATTGTCTATGGATTTAATCCTATTTCTCCTTTGGATCTAACCCCTTTACCTTTGAGTGAAAGAGCAAGCATAGATGGGAAAAGGAAAGCTGAACTTGTTAAACAGATCCATGAGAAAGCTCGGAAGAACATAGAGGAGAAAACCAAACAATATGAAAAATATGCCAACAAGGGCCGCATAAGAAGATCTTTGAAGAAGGAGACCTAGTGTGGATACATTTGAGGAAAGAAAGATTTCCAGCTGAAAGGAAGTCCAAACTGAAACCAAGAATTGATGGACCATTCCGAGTCACAAAGAGGATCGGCGATAATGCTTGCCAACTTGATCTACAAGGTAAGTACAAAGTGAGTTCTAGTTTTAATGTTGCTGACTTAATTCCCTTTGTTGCAGATGAACACGATTTGAGGTCAAATCCTTTTCAAGAAGAGGGGGATGATGTGATCATGGAGAACAATCAAATGCAGCATGAACCTGAGGAGAGCATACATGGAGTTGAGGATTTATTGGTTATACCAAGTGGACCTATGACAAGAGCAAAAGCCAAGGCACTTCAGAATTCAATCAATGGACTTCTCACTCAAGTGCGCAATCATCAAGCATCTAAGGATTTCACAAAGTACATTGGATATCAGAATATGCTGATGGCAACACCTTCTCAAATGGATTAACAAAAGGGTGATCCATTTGTACTCTTTTTCCTAACCTTTGGGTTTTTCCCAATGGGTTTTTCCAAAGGAAGGTTTTAATGAGGCAAATTGGATCACTTATTCATCAAGTCCATGAGAGAACCTATCCAAAGCCCACAAAAGTTCTCTTGGCCCAAATAAAGACTTAATTTCGTGGAAGCTGAAGAAGGAAGAGATATTTTCAAGCATTTTTAGTATTTTTAGTAATTTTAGTTTATTTTCAGCATTTAAGTGTGTTTAGATATTTTCTACTTTCCTGTGCTATATAAGCACGCCTAGACTATCACAAATAATCAATCAACTTTCTTTTCAACATATTTTAGAGTGAATCTCTTTTGTTCTTTTAGAACTTTCGATTGCTTGGTGTGTAATATCCAACAATGAAACCTTGTCTTGTCTAGGTGTGTCATATCCAAGGAGACATTGAGGTATATCAAGAGCCTTCCGCAACTCTTGTGTGACCATTCGATCCATCATCTATCCATCTATCCATTTCCACAACTCGAAAGTGTCGAATCCTTGGGAGGATCACATCAATCCCATAGGAGTTTCTAATGGTGAATATGGGGTTTTGTAGCAAGAAGACACATATGGAGGCTGAAACAACACCTATTGATTTGAATATGAAGAATCAATGGTTTCATTGACAAGAATTTGGCCAATTTCAAGCTGATTCACCTAAAAACAGAGTTATGAACCTTCAAGATATAAATAAGAGTGAATAGAAGTGTTAAAGTAGAGTCAAAGTAGTTGGATTTTTACAACTACTTTGAGATGTTCAAGAGCTACTACAGAGGGCCATTGTATGATTTATACAGGGTTTAAGTGATGAAGCTTTATCAAAGGCTTAGATTAAGCCTATTAGCACTCTTGATGACGTGATTAAGCATGCTACCAAGGTGTAGAAGCAAGTCAAAGTAAGAAACAACCAATATAGCTTATGCCATAGTTCAGTTACTTCTTAGAATCTCATAGGAGTTTCTAATGGTGAATATGGGGTTTTGTAGTAAGAAGACACATATGGAGGCTAAAACAACACTTATTGATTTGAATATGAAGAATCCATGGTTTCATTGACAAGAATTTGGCCAATTTCAAGCTGATTCAGCTAAAAAGAGAGTTATGAACCTTCAAGATACAAATAAGAGTGAATAGAAGTGTTGAAGTGGAGTCAAAGGAGTTGGATTTTTACAACTACTTTAAAGATGTTCAAGAGCCACTACAGAGGACCATTGTATGATTTATACAGGGTTTGAGTGATGAAACTTTATAAAAGGCTTAGATTAAGCCTATTAGCACTCTTGATGACGTGATTAAGCATGCTACCAAGGTGTAGAAGCAAGTCAAAGTAAGAAACAACCAATATAGCTTATGCCATAGTTCTGTTACTTCTTAGAATCTCATAGGAGTTTCTAATGGTGAATATGGGGTTTTGTAGCAAGAAGACACATATGGAGGCTGAAACAACATCTATTGATTTGAATTTGAAGAATCAATG
>CM051373.1:14472192-14500836 GCA_028015245.1 Cardamine occulta | reverse complement strand
TACCCGTGATTACTATTCATCCCGTGGGTCTTTTTCATTTAGGGCTTCCTCCTTCTACTATAAAAGGAGGAAACCCCCTTTTCATGTAATTTAACCTAATTTTTGTGCCTCTTATGGCTGAGGGAGAGCTGCCTCTTATTTTCTTGTTTTCTCATTGAATCTCTTGTCTAATTCTCTATTTAATCCGCATAAATCTCTTATAATCTATATGGTATCAGAGTCTTGTTACTGATTCTCTGCTTTTATTCCATCATCTCTAGCTATTTTCTTAATCTCCATTTAAGCCACAGCTCTTTCTTTATCTCTCACAAAAATTCTCAATCTCTCCTTGTGTTTGTTTCTCTTGTCTATGCTTGAAGATCTCAGCAGGTCTCTGTCCAGTCTCTGCAGATTAAACTCCATTGCTAGCCCTATTGATCTTCAGCTCTCTTCTAGTTTGAATAGATTTTCGGAGGTACTGTAGCAACAGTGACACCAACATAAATTGTGATTTCTCAGCAAAGTCTGGTTGGTTGCTTGGGTAGTTAGGATTAATCTGGAATTTGTGGGTGTGTTGGCTTAATAAACACTTGTAAGCTCTCTTCTGGTTTTAACAGATTTTCGTCTTGTATAACAGTGACACCAACAGAAATTCTGATTTCTCAAAAAAGTCTTGTTGGTTGTTTGGGAAGTTAGGATCAATCTCGAAATTTGTGGGTGTGTTGGCTGTAAGAAACACTGAAGCATGGATTCTTCAAAATCTGTTCCTATACCAGTTACTCTCAAAGGTGTGAACTACTTACTCTGGGCTAGAACCACCAAGACAAATCTGTGTGGTCGTGGTCTTTGGAATCACATTGAAACCAAGGGTATCACGGATGAAGATGGAAAAGATATCCGTGGAAATCAAAGTTTTGAAGATGGAAAATGGTTTCAAGAAGATCAGGGGGTTCTTGGACTACTTCAAAACTCACTTGAAGCCGCAATACTTGAAGCTTATTCTTATTGTGAGACGGCAAAGGAGCTATGGGACACACTAAAGAATATCTATGGAAATGTCTCCAATCTTTCTCGAGTGTTTGAAGTCAAGAAAGCTATCAACAATCTCATCCAAGAAGATCTTGACTTCACAAAACACTTTGGAAAATTCAGATCACTATGGGCTGAACTCGAGATGCTAAGACCTTTCTCGGTGGATCCAAGTACTCTCAAGGAAAGGGGTGAACAAGATAGGGTCTTTGGTCTGCTTCTCACATTGAACCCGGCTTACAATGATCTCATCAAGCACATCCTTAGAGCTGAGAAGTTACCAAGCTTAGATGAGGTGTGCTCTCAAATCCAACGTGAACAAGGCTCAGTAGGTCTCTTCAGTGGCAAAGGAGAAATGGTCATGGCACACAAAGTTACTTTCAAGTCTGAAGATAGGAAGATTCTTGTGTGTGATCACTGCAAGAAGAGAGGCCATATCAAGGACAAATGTTGGATACTATATCCACATCTTAAGCCAGAAAAGTTCAAGGTTCAAGCAAACTACTCTAAAGAAGCCTCAACTGAGCAAGCTCAGGCTGGACCATCTAGACAAGGAGATGAACTGGCTATGGTTGCCTACTCCAATGATGTTGTTAGGAAGTCGGATTTTGAAGCTCTTATCAAGTCCATTGCTGCCCTTACCAATAAAGAATCCGGTATCACTCACTTTGCTTCTTTACCTAAATCACAAAATAAAACATTGATTATTGATTCTGGGGCTTCTCATCATATGATTAGTAACCCTAACCTCATTAATAATGTTAAACCTATTAATGGAAATGTGATAATTGCAAATGGTGATAGGATCCCCATAAGAGGAGTAGGTGATTTAAAACTTTGTGATAAGAACTCTAAAGCGTTCTTTATGCCCGAGTTCACCTCTAATCTTGTCTCGATAAAAAAGCGCTACAAATGATCTTAATTGCTATGCTACATTTTGTCCTAATAGCTTTCATTTTCAGGATATTGAGAGTGGAAAAGTTTTGGGAGAAGGGAACACTAACGGTGACTTATATGTTTTTGAGGATTCTCCAACAACACAATCTACTTCTCTTTCTTGTCAATCTTGTTATGCTGTTAGCCCAAATAAACTGTGGCATGATAGACTTGGTCACCCTCATGCTAGGGCTTTAGAGATTATGTTACCCCATGTTGTCTTTAATCATCTGAACTGTGAAGCATGTATTCTAGGAAAGCATTGTAAAACTGTTTTTTCTAAGTCCGCAACTATCGATGAAAAATGTTTTGATCATGTGCATTAGGATGTGTGGAAAACCAAATGGTAACCTAGAGACAATAATAAATACTATCTTACATTTATTGATGAGAAATCAAAATATACATGGGTCACACTGCTTGCATCTAAGGATAGAGTATATGATGCATTTGTTAATTTTCAATCATATGTTACTAACCAGTTTAATGCCACGATCAAGGTATTCAGGTCTGATAATGGTGGGGAATACACTAGTCACAAGTTCAAAGATCACTTAGCAAGACATGAGATCATACACCAAACTAGCTGCCCATATACACCTCAACAAAATGGTGTAGCTGAGAGGAAAAATAGACATCTTATGGAAGTTGCAAGATCCATGATGTTTAACACCAATGTCCCAAGGAGATTCGGAGTGATGCTTTGTCATGGCGGCTTGTTACGATAAATAGGATACCAACAAGGATCCTAACTGATTTAAGCGCCATTTGAGGTATTGAACCGAACCAAACCTTCTATTGATCACTTACGAGTGTTTGGTTGCATTTGTTTTGTATCTTTGAGACCAGGTGAATCTGAGGGACAAGCTTGAAGCTAAGAGCACAAAATGCATGTTCCTAGGCTACTCTACTACTCAAAAGGGCTACAAGTGCTATGACTTCTCAAAGAACAGAACAATTGTGTCAAGAGATGTCAAGTTCATTAAGCACCAAGGGTATTACGATAAGAAGGATTGGGGGAGTTTGAAAGATTTGGCAAGATCACCATCAGATAGAGCCGCTAGTCTCCAACATCTCCTTAGTCATCTTGGGAATCCTCCTCCTCGGAGAGAAGAACAATCTGATAATGTTGAAACCAACCAACAAGGAGTGGAGACTACAGAAGATCAACCCAATACTGACCTTGGGAATAAACATACTGCTCCAAACCCCATGGAAGAAACTGATACCACTGAACACACTCAGCCGGAACCAAACCCACTTGACATGGAACAAGACCAAGATCAAGATGAGGATGGTATGACTGAAGATGTAGTTCAAGAGGATCACCATGATGAGGTTAGACATGAAGCAGAAACTCCTCCTCCACCACCACCTCCTCTTCGGAGAAGCACTAGACAGAGGTTTGGACCCGAACATTGGAAGGTCACTAGAGTCTATTTCAACAACCAAGCTGTAGCACATCCTATACAAGCTGTGTGTTCGCTTGACCTGTTACCAACTGCTCATCAAGCCTTCCTTGGAAAAATTGATGCTCAATGGATTCCACAAAGTTATGAAGAAGCCAAAGGGAGTAACGAATGGCTCGGAGCTGTGGATGATGAGGTTGGGGCTATGAAAAGGAATCATACATGGGATGAAGCAGACCTACCTTTGGGAAAAAAGGCTGTTAGTTCAAGGTGGCTTTTCACTATCAAGTATCTGAGTAATGGAGATGTTGAGAGGTACAAAGCCAGACTTGTTGCAAGAGGATTCACACAGACTTATGGAGATGACTACACAGAAACGTTTGCTCATCGTAAAAGCTGCATACAGTTAGAGTTGTTCTCCCATTGGCTACAAATCCGGATTGGGAGTTATGGCAAACGGATGTGAAGAATGCATTCTTGCAAGGAGAACTTGAAGAAGAAGTATACATGACTCCCCACCAGGCCTTGAAGACTCCATTGCTCCGGGAAAAGTTCTGCGACTTAGAAAAGCCATCTATGGACTAAAGCAATCTCCAAGAGCTTGGTACCACAAACTGAGCTGTACTCTCGAAGAAAGGGTTCAAGAGATCTGAAGCTGATCACACATTGTTCACGATCCAAAGTCCACGAGGAATCGTTGTAGTATTGGTCTCGTGGATGACCTTATCATTTCGGCAATGATAAGGAAGGTATTCTCGAAACTAAAACCTATCTTAAAACTGTATTTGATATCAAAGATCTTGGAGAACTAAAATATTTCCTAGGGATTGAAGTATGTACGCTCTTGGAGGGCTTATTTTTTATCACAAAGGAAATATACTTACTTTCTACTTTGAATGAGACAGGTAAAATAGGAGCAAAGCCAGCCAAAACTCCTCTTGCAGATGGCTACAAGGTCAAGCGAAAGGGGAAGAAAAAGGGAAAGGAGCTCGAAGAAGAAGATCCATTAGACAAACCATATGCTGATCCTCTCCAATACCGAAGACTAGTGGGTAAGCTTATCTATCTGACTTTAACAAGACCTGACTTATGTTTTCTTTGTGAATCAGGTGAGTCAATACATGCAAAAACCCACAGTCCACCATTGGAACATGGTGGAGAGGATACTCAGATATCTAAAAGGGAGTCCAGGACAAGGCATATGGATGGGAAAGAATGAGAATGCCGAGATTGTTGGTTATTGTGATGCAGACTACGCTGGTGACACGAATGATAGGAAGTCAACCACTGGATATTGCACATTCATTGGAAGGAATTTGGTGACATGGAAGTCTAAGAAGCAGAAGGTAGTGTCATGTTCAAGTGCTGAATCCGAGTATAGAGCAATGAGAAAGCTCACGGAAGAACTCATTTGGCTTAAGGCACTACTCAGAGATCTAGGCATTGAAACCACAAGACCCATCAACATGCATTGTGACAATCAAGCTGCTATACACATTGCCAGCAACTCTGTGTTTCACGAGAGGACCAAGCACATAGAAGTTGACTGCCACAAAGTTCGAGAGAAGATCAAAGAAGGAGTCACATTACCATGCTTTACAAGAAGTGAAGATCAACTAGCAGACATCTTCACCAAAGCTGCGAGTCTTAAGGTTTGCAAACACATCTACAGCAAACTAGGGCTTGTGGATCCAACTCACCCTTGATCATATCCCCTACTCATAGACGTTATGCTCTTTTCTTCATCATAGATTTTTTCCCAAGTGGTTTTTTCTATGATGAGGTTTTTACCGAGGTAACGCCTATGTAGGTCCAAACTTAGTCTTTGTTCACTGACGTCTAAGCTTGAGGGGGAGTATTGAGAAAAGGCATTCCGTGAAGATCGTCGGGTACTATTCATCCCGGATACTATTTATCCCGAGACCCGAGATTACTATTCATCCCTAGAGTATTGAAAAAGATATTCCGTACAGAATTTCGGATACTATTCATCTCGGGTACTATTCATCCCGATACCCGTGATTACTATTCATACCGTGGGTCTTTTTCATTTAGGGCTTCCTCCTTCTACTATAAAAGGAGGAAACCCCCTTTTCATGTAATTTAACCTAATTTTTGTGCCTCTTATGGCTGAGGGAGAGCTGCCTCTTATTTTCTTGTTTTCTCATTGAATCTCTTCTCTAATTCTCTATTTAATCCGCATAAATCTCTTATAATCTATACACCATTAGAAACTCCTATGAGATTCTAAGAAGTAACAGAACTATGGCATAAGCTATATTGGTTGTTTCTTACTTTGACTTGCTTCTACACCTTGGTAGCATGCTTAATCACCTCATCAAAAGTGCTAATAGGCTTTATCTAAGCCTTTGATAAAGTTTCATCACTCAAACCCTGTATAAATCATACAATGGTCTTCTGTAGTGGCTCTTGAACATCTCAAAGTAGTTGTAAAAATCCAACTACTTTGACTCTACTTTAACACTTCTATTCACTCTTATTTGTATCTTGAAGGTTCATAACTCTGTTTTTAGGTGAATCAGCTTGAAATTGGCCAAATTATTGTCAATGAAACCATTGATTCTTCATATTCAAATCAATAGGTGTTGATTCAGCCTCCATATGTGTCTTCTTGCTACAAAACCCCATATTCACCATTAGAAACTCCTATGAGATTCTAAGAAGTAACAGAACTATGGCATAAGCTATATTGGTTATTTCTTACTTTGACTTGCTTCTACGCCTTGGTAACATGCTTAATCACGTTATCAAGGGTGCTAATAGGCTTAATCTAAGCCTTTGATAAAGTTTCATCACTCAAACCCTGTATAAATCATACAATGGCCCTCTGTAGTGGCTCTTGAACATCTCAAAGTAGTTGTAAAAATCCAACTACTTTGACTTTACTTTAACACTTCTATTCACTCTTATTTGTATCTTGAAGGTTCATAACTCTCTTTTTAGGTGAATCAGCTTGAAATTGGCCAAATCCTTGTCAATGAAACAATTGATTCTTCATATTCAAATCAATAGGTGTTGTTTCAGCCTCCATATGTGTCTTCTTGCTACAAAACCCATATTCACCATTAGAAACTCCTATGAGATTCTAAGAAGTAACAGAACTATGGCATAAGCTATATTGGTTGTTTCTTACTTTGACTTGCTTCTACACCTTGGTAGCATGCTTAATCACGTCATCAAGAGTGCGAATAGGCTTAATCTAAGCCTTTTATAAAGTTTCATCACTCAAACCCTGTATAAATCATACAATGGTCCTCTGTAGTGGCTTTTGAACATCTCAAAGTAGTTGTAAAAATCCAACTCCTTTGACTCCACTTCAACACTTCTATTCACTCTTATTTGTATCTTGAAGGTTCATAACTCTCTTTTTAGGTGAATCAGCTTGAAAATGGCTAAATCCTTGTCAATGAAACCATTGGTTCTTCATATTCAAATCAATAGGTGTTGTTTCAGCCTCCATATGTGTCTTCTTTCTACAAAACCCCATATTCACCATTAGAAACTCCTATGAGATTCTAAGAAGTAACAGAACTATGAGATAAGCTATAATGGTTGTTTTTTACTTTGACTTGCTTCTACACCTTGGTAACATGCTTAATCACGTCATCAAGAGTGCTAATAGGCTTAATCTAAGCCTTTGATAAAGTTTCATCACTCAAACCCTGTATAAATCATATAATGGTCCTCTGTAGTGGCTCTTGAACATCTCAAAGTAGTTGTAAAAATCTAACTACTTTGACTCTAATTTAACACTTCTATTCACTCTTATTTGTATCTTGAAGGTTCATAACTCTGTTTTTAGGTGAATCAGCTTGAAATTGGCCAAATTATTGTCAATGAAACCATTGATTCTTCATATTCAAATCAATAGGTGTTGTTTCAGCCTCCATATGTGTCTTCTTGCTACAAAACCCCATATTCACCATTAGAAACTCCTATGAGATTCTAAGAAGTAACAGAACTATGGCATAAGCTATATTGGTTATTTCTTACTTTGACTTGCTTCTACACCTTGGTAACATGCTTAATCACGTTATCAAGAGTGCTAATAGGCTTAATCTAAGCCTTTGATAAAGTTTCATCACTCAAACCCTGTATAAATCATACAATGGCCCTCTGTAGTGGCTCTTGAACATCTCAAAGTAGTTGTAAAAATCCAACTACTTTGACTTTACTTTAACACTTCTATTCACTCTTATTTGTATCTTGAAGGTTCATAACTCTGTTTTTAGGTGAATCAGCTTGAAATCGGCCAAATCCTTGTCAATGAAACCATTGGTTCTTCATATTCAAATCAATAGGTGTTGTTTCAGCCTCCATATGTGTCTTCTTTCTACAAAACCCCTATATTCACCATTAGAAACTCCTATGAGATTCTAAGAAGTAACAGAACTATGGCATAAGCTATATTGGTTATTTCTTACTTTGACTTGCTTCTACACCTTGGTAGCATGCTTAATCACGTCATCAAGAGTGCTAATAGGCTTAATCTAAGCCTTTGATAAAGTTTCATCACTCAAACCCTGTATAAATCATACAATGGCCCTCTGTAGTGGCTCTTGAACATCTCAAAGTAGTTGTAAAAATCCAACTTTTTTTACTCTACTTTAACACTTCTATTCACTCTTATTTGTATCTTGAAGGTTCATAACTCTCTTTTTAGGTGAATCAGCTTGAAATTGGCCAAATTATTGTCAATGAAACCATTGATTCTTCATATTCAAATCAATAGGTGTTGTTTAAGCCTCCATATGTGTCTTCTTGCTACAAAACCCCATATTCACCATTAGAAACTCCTATGAGATTCTAAGAAGTAACAGAACTATGGCATAAGCTATATTGGTTGTTTCTTATTTTGACTTGCTTCTACACCTTGGTAGCATGCTTAATCACGTCATCAAGAGTGCTAATAGGCTTAATCTAAGCCTTTGATAAAGTTTCATCACTCAAACCCTGTATAAATCATACAATGGCCTTCTGTAGTGGCTCTTGAACATCTCAAAGTAGTTGTAAAAATCCAACTTTTTTTACTCTACTTTAACACTTCTATTCACTCTTATTTGTATCTTGAAGGTTCATAACTCTCTTTTTAGGTGAATCAGCTTGAAATTGGCCAAAATATTGTCAATGAAACCATTGATTCTTTATATTCAAATCAATAGGTGTTGTTTCAGCCTCCATATGTGTCTTCTTGCTACAAAACCCCATATTCACCATTAGAAACTCCTATGAGATTCTAAGAAGTAACAGAACTATGGCATAAGCTATATTGGTTGTTTCTTACTTTGACTTGCTTCTACACGTTGGTAGCATGCTTAATCACGTCATCAAGAGTGCTAATAGGCTTAATCTAAGCCTTTGATAAAGTTTCATCACTCAAACCCTGTATAAATCATACAATGGTCCTCTATAGTGGCTCTTGAACATCTTTAAAGTAGTTGTAAAAATCCAACTCCTTTGACTCCACTTCAACACTTCTATTCACTCTTATTTGTATCTTGAAGGTTCATAACTCTCTTTTCAGGTGAATCAGCTTGAAAATGGCTAAATCCTTTTCAATGAAACCATTGGTTCTTCATATTCAAATCAATAGGTGTTGTTTCAGCCTCCATATGTGTCTTCTTTCTACAAAACCCCATATTCACCATTAGAAACTCCTATGAGATTCTAAGAAGTAACAGAACTATGGCATAAGCTATATAGGTTGTTTCTTACTTTGACTTGTTTCTACACCTTGGTAACATGCTTAATCACGTCATCAAGAGTGCTAATAGGCTTAATCTAAGCCTTTGATAAAGTTTCATCTCTCAAACCCTGTATAAATCATACAATGGTCCTCTATAGTGGCTCTTGAACATCTCAAAGTAGTTGTAAAAATCTAACTCCTTTGACTCCACTTCAACACTTCTATTCACTCTTATTTGTATCTTGAAGGTTCATAACTCTCTTTTCAGGTGAATCAGCTTGAAAATGGCTAAATCCTTTTCAATGAAACCATTGGTTCTTCATATTCAAATCAATAGGTGTTGTTTCAGCCTCCATATGTGTCTTCTTTCTACAAAACCCCATATTCACCATTAGAAACTCCTATGAGATTCTAAGAAGTAACAGAACTATGGCATAAGCTATATTGGTTGTTTCTTACTTTGATTTGCTTCTACACCTTGGTAGCATGCTTAATCACGTCATCAAGAGTGCTAATAGGCTTAATCTAAGCCTTTGATAAAGTTTCATCACTCAAACCCTGTATAAATCATACAATGGCCCTCTGTAGTGGCTCTTGAACATCTCAAAGTAGTTGTAAAAATCCAACTACTTTGACTCTACTTTAACACTTCTATTCACTCTTATTTGTATCTTGAAGGTTCATAACTCTGTTTTTAGGTGAATCAGCTTGAAATTGGCCAAATTATTGTCAATGAAACCATTGATTCTTCATATTCAAATCAATAGGTGTTGATTCAGCCTCCATATTGTCTTCTTGCTACAAAACCCCATATTCACCATTAGAAACTCCTATGAGATTCTAAGAAGTAACATTACTATGGCATAAGCTATATTGGTTATTTCTTACTTTGACTTGCTTCTACACCTTGGTAACATGCTTAATCACGTTATCAAGAGTGCTAATAGGCTTAATCTAAGCCTTTGATAAAGTTTCATCACTCAAACCCTGTATAAATCATACAATGGCCCTCTGTAGTGGCTCTTGAACATCTCAAAGTAGTTGTAAAAATCCAACTACTTTGACTTTACTTTAACACTTCTATTCACTCTTATTTGTATCTTGAAGGTTCATAACTCTCTTTTTAGGTGAATCAGCTTGAAATCGGCCAAATCCTTGTCAATGAAACCATTGATTCTTCATATTCAAATCAATAGGTGTTGTTTCAGCCTCCATATGTGTCTTCTTGCTACAAAACCCCATATTCACCATTAGAAACTCCTATGAGATTCTAAGAAGTAACAGAACTATGGCATAAGCTATATTGGTTGTTTCTTACTTTGATTTGCTTCTACACCTTGGTAGCATGCTTAATCACGTCATCAAGAGTGCTAATAGGCTTAATCTAAGCCTTTGATAAAGTTTCATCACTCAAACCCTGTATAAATCATACAATGGCCCTCTGTAGTGGCTCTTGAACATCTCAAAGTAGTTGTAAAAATCCAACTTTTTTTACTCTACTTTAACACTTCTATTCACTCTTATTTGTATCTTGAAGGTTCATAACTCTCTTTTTAGGTGAATCAGCTTGAAATTGGCCAAATCCTTGTCAATGAAACCATTGATTCTTCATATTCAAATCAATAGGTGTTGTTTCAGCCTCCATATGTGTCTTCTTCCTACAAAACCCCATATTCACCATTAGAAACTTCTATGAGATTCTAAGAAGTAACAGAACTATGGCATAAGCAATTTTGGTTGTTTCTTACTTTGACTTGCTTCTACACCTTGGTAGCATGCTTAATCACCTCATCAAAAGTGCTAATAGGCTTTATCTAAGCCTTTGATAAAGTTTCATCACTCAAACCCTGTATAAATCATACAATGGTCTTCTGTAGTGGCTCTTGAACATCTCAAAGTAGTTGTAAAAATCCAACTACTTTGACTCTACTTTAACACTTCTATTCACTCTTATTTGTATCTTGAAGGTTCATAACTCTGTTTTAGGTGAATCAGCTTGAAATTGGCCAAATTATTGTCAATGAAACCATTGATTCTTCATATTCAAATGAATAGGTGTTGATTCAGCCTCCATATGTGTCTTCTTGCTACAAAACCCCATATTCACCATTAGAAAGTCCTATGAGATTCTAAGAAGTAACAGAACTATGGCATAAGCTATATTGGTTATTTCTTACTTTGACTTGCTTCTACGCCTTGGTAACATGCTTAATCACGTTATCAAGAGTGCTAATAGGCTTAATCTAAGCCTTTGATAAAGTTTCATCACTCAAACCCTGTATAAATCATACAATGGCCCTCTGTAGTGGCTCTTGAACATCTCAAAGTAGTTGTAAAAATCCAACTTTTTTTACTCTACTTTAACACTTCTATTCACTCTTATTTGTATCTTGAAGGTTCATAACTCTCTTTTTAGGTGAATCAGCTTGAAATTGGCCAAATTATTGTCAATGAAACCATTGATTCTTCATATTCAAATCAATAGGTGTTGTTTCAGCCTCCATATGTGTCTTCTTGCTACAAAACCCCATATTCACCATTAGAAACTCCTATGAGATTCTAAGAAGTAACAGAACTATGGCATAAGCTATATTGGTTGTTTCTTACTTTTACTTGCTTCTACACCTTGGTAGCATGCTTAATCACCTCATCAAAAGTGCGAATAGGCTTTATCTAAGCCTTTGATAAAGTTTCATCACTCAAACCCTGTATAAATCATACAATGGCCCTCTTTAGTGGCTCTTGAACATCTCAAAGTAGTTGTAAAAATCCAACTTTTTTGACTCTACTTTAACACTTCTATTCACTCTTATTTGTATCTTGAAGGTTAATAACTATCTTTTTAGGTGAATCAGCTTGAAATTGGCCAAATTATTGTCAATGAAACCATTGATTCTTCATATTCAAATCAATAGGTGTTGTTTCAGCCTCCATATTTGTCTTCTTGCTATAAAACCCCATATTCACCATTAGAAACTCCTATGAGATTCTAAGAAGTAACAGAACTATGGCATAAGCTATATTAGTTGTTTCTTACTTTGACTTGCTTCTACACGTTGGTAGCATGCTTAATCACGTCATCAAGAGTGCCAATAGGCTTAATCTAAGCCTTTGATAAAGTTTCATCACTCAAACCCTGTATAAATCATACAATGGTCCTCTATAGTGGCTCTTGAACATCTTTAAAGTAGTTGTAAAAATCTAACTCCTTTGACTCCACTTCAACACTTCTATTCACTCTTATTTGTATCTTGAAGGTTCATAACTCTCTTTTCGGGTGAATCAGCTTGAAAATGGCTAAATCCTTTTCAATGAAACCATTGGTTCTTCATATTCAAATCAATAGGTGTTGTTTCAGCCTCCATATGTGTCTTCTTTCTACAAAACCCCATATTCACCATTAGAAACTTCTATGAGATTCTAAGAAGTAACATAAGTATGGCATAAGCTATATTGGTTATTTCTTACTTTGACTTGCTTCTACACCTTGGTAACATGCTTAATCACGTTATCAAGAGTGCTAATAGGCTTAATCTAAGCCTTTGATAAAGTTTCATCACTCAAACCCTGTATAAATCATACAATGGCCCTCTGTAGTGGCTCTTGAACATCTCAAAGTAGTTGTAAAAATCCAACTACTTTGACTTTTTACACTTCTATTCACTCTTATTTGTATCTTGAAGGTTCATAACTCTCTTTTTAAGGTCTATCAGCTTGTAATGGCCAAATCCTTGTCAATGAAACCATTGATTCTTCATATTCAAATCAATAGGTGTTGTTTCAGCCTCCATATGTGTCTTCTTGCTACAAAACCCCATATTCACCATTAGAAACTCCTATGAGATTCTAAGAAGTAACAGAACTATGGCATAAGCTATATTGGTTGTTTCTTACTTTGATTTGCTTCTACACCTTGGTAGCATGCTTAATCACGTCATCAAGAGTGCTAATAGGCTTAATCTAAGCCTTTGATAAAGTTTCATCACTCAAACCCTGTATAAATCATACAATGGCCCTCTGTAGTGGCTCTTGAACATCTCAAAGTAGTTGTAAAAATCTAACTTTTTTTACTCTACTTTAACACTTCTATTCACTCTTATTTGTATCTTGAAGGTTCATAACTCTCTTTTTAGGTGAATCAGCTTGAAATTGGCCAAATCCTTGTCAATGAAACCATTGATTCTTCATATTCAAATCAATAGGTGTTGTTTCAGCCTCCATATGTGTCTTCTTGCTACAAAACCCCATATTCACCATTAGAAACTCCTATGAGATTCTAAGAAGTAACAGAACTATGGCATAAGCTATATTGGTTGTTTCTTACTTTGACTTGCTTCTACACCTTGGTAGCATGCTTAATCACCTCATCAAAAGTGCTAATAGGCTTTATCTAAGCCTTTGATAAAGTTTCATCACTCAAACCCTGTATAAATCATACAATGGCCCTCTGTAGTGGCTCTTGAACATCTCAAAGTAGTTGTAAAAATCCAACTACTTTGACTCTACTTTAACACTTCTATTCACTCTTATTTGAATCTTGAAGGTTCCTAACTCTCTTTTTAGGTGAATCAGCTTGAAATTGGCCAAATTATTGTCAATGAAACCATTGATTCTTCATATTCAAATCAATAGGTGTTGATTCAGCCTCCATATGTGTCTTCTTGCTACAAAACCCCATATTCACCATTAGAAAGTCCTATGAGATTCTAAGAAGTAACAGAACTATGGCATAAGCTATATTGGTTATTTCTTACTTTGACTTGCTTCTACGCCTTGGTAACATGCTTAATCACGTTATCAAGAGTGCTAATAGGCTTAATCTAAGCCTTTGATAAAGTTTCATCACTCAAACCCTGTATAAATCATACAATGGCCCTCTGTAGTGGCTCTTGAACATCTCAAAGTAGTTGTAAAAATCCAACTTTTTTTACTCTACTTTAACACTTCTATTCACTCTTATTTGTATCTTGAAGGTTCATAACTCTCTTTTTAGGTGAATCAGCTTGAAATTGGCCAAATTATTGTCAATGAAACCATTGATTCTTCATATTCAAATCAATAGGTGTTGTTTCAGCCTCCATATGTGTCTTCTTGCTACAAAACCCCATATTCACCATTAGAAACTTCTATGAGATTCTAAGAAGTAACAGAACTATGGCATAAGCTATATTGGTTGTTTCTTACTTTGACTTGCTTCTACACGTTGGTAGCATGCTTAATCACGTCATCAAGAGTGCTAATAGGCTTAATCTAAGCCTTTTATAAAGTTTCATCACTCAAACCCTGTATAAATCATACAATGGTCCTCTGTAAAGGCTCTTGAACATCTTTAAAGTAGTTGTAAAAATCCAACTCCTTTGACTCCACTTCAACACTTCTATTCACTCTTTTTTGTATCTTGAAGGTTCATAACTCTCTTTTCAGGTGAATCAGCTTCAAATTGGCTAAATCCTTTTCAAAGAAACCATTGGTTCTTCATATTCAAATCAATAGGTGTTTTTTCAGCCTCCATATGTGTCTTCTTTCTACAAAACCCTTATATTCACCATTAGAAACTCCTATGAGATTCTAAGAAGTAACAGAACTATGGCATAAGGTATACTGGTTATTTCTTACTTTGATTTGCTTCTACACCTTGGTAGCATGCTTAATCACGTCATCAAGAGTGCTAATAGGCTTAATCTAAGCCTTTGATAAAGTTTCATCACTCAAACCCTGTATAAATCATACAATGGCCCTCTTTAGTGGCTCTTAAACATCTCAAAGTAGTTGTAAAAATCCAACTTTTTTGACTCTACTTTAACACTTCTATTCACTCTTATTTGTATCTTGAAGGTTAATAACTATCTTTTTAGGTGAATCAGCTTGAAATTGGCCAAATTATTGTCAATGAAACCATTGATTCTTCATATTCAAATCAATAGGTGTTGTTTCAGCCTCCATATTTGTCTTCTTGCTATAAAACCCCATATTCACCATTAGAAACTCCTATGAGATTCTAAGAAGTAACAGAACTATGGCATAAGCTATATTAGTTGTTTCTTACTTTGACTTGCTTCTACATGTTGGTAGCATGCTTAATCACGTCATCAAGAGTGCCAATAGGCTTAATCTAAGCCTTTGATAAAGTTTCATCACTCAAACCCTGTATAAATCATACAATGGTCCTCTATAGTGGCTCTTGAACATCTTTAAAGTAGTTGTAAAAATCCAACTCCTTTGACTCCACTTCAACACTTCTATTCACTCTTATTTGTATCTTGAAGGTTCATAACTCTCTTTTCAGGTGAATCAGCTTGAAAATGGCTAAATCCTTTTCAATGAAACCATTGGTTCTTCATATTCAAATCAATAGGTGTTGTTTCAGCCTCCATATGTGTCTTCTTTCTACAAAACCCCTATATTCACCATTAGAAACTTCTATGAGATTCTAAGAAGTAACATAACTATGGCATAAGCTATATTGGTTATTTCTTACTTTGATTTGCTTCTACACCTTGGTAGCATGCTTAATCACGTCATCAAGAGTGCTAATAGGCTTAATCTAAGCCTTTGATAAAGTTTCATCACTCAAACCCTGTATAAATCATACAATGGCCTTCTGTAGTGGCTCTTGAACATCTCAAAGTAGTTGCAAAAATCCAACTTTTTTTACTTTACTTTAACACTTCTATCCACCCTTATTTGTCTCCTGAAGGTTCATAACTCTCATTTTAGGTGAATCAGCTTGAAATTGGCCAAATTATTGTCATATGAAACCATTGATTCTTCATATTCAAATCAATAGTGTGTTGTTTCAGCCTCCATATGTGTCTTCTTGCTACAAAACCCCATATTCACCACATTAGAAACTCCTATGAGATTCTAAGAAGTAATGAACTATGGCATAAGCTATATTGGTTGTTTCTTACTTTGACTTGCTTCTACACGTTGGTATGCATGCTTAATCACGTCATCAAGAGTGCTAATAGGCTTAATCTAAGCCTTTGATAAAGTTTCATCACTCAAACCCTGTATAAATCATACAATGGCCTCTTTAGTGGCTTTTGAACCTCTCAAAGTAGTTGTAAAAATCCAACTACTTTGACTCTACTTAACACTTCTATTCACTCTTATTTGTATCTTGAAGGTTCATAACTCTTTTTAGGTGAATCGGCTTGAAATTGGCCACATTATTGTCAATGAAACCACTGTCTCTTCAAATTCATATCAATAGTTGTTGTACCAGCCTCCACATGTGTCTTCTTGCTATAAAACCCCCATATTCACCATTACAAACTCCTATGAGATTCTAAGAAGTAAGAACTATGGCATAAGCTATATTGGTTGTTTCTTACTTTGACTTGCTTCTACACGTTGGTAGCATGCTTAATCACGTCATCAAGAGTGCTAATAGGCTTAATCCAAGCCTTTGATAAAGTTTCATCATTCAAACACCTCAGTGCAAATCATACAATGGCCCTCTGTGAAGTGGCTCTTGAACATCTCAAAGTAGTTGTAAAATCCAACTCCTTTTACTCCACTTTTTAACACTTCTATTCATCACTCTTATTTGTATCTTGAAGGTTTAGAGCTCGCTGTTAGGTGAATCAACTCGACAAGTGGACAAATCCTTGTCAATGAAAACCATTGGTTCTTCATATTGAAAATCAACCCAGGTGTCGTTCCAGCCTCCATATGTGCTCTTCTTGCTACAAAACCCCATATTCACCATTAGAAACCTCCTATGAGACTTCCCAAGAAGTATCAGAACTATGGCATAAGCTATATTGGTTGTTTCTTACTTTGGATTTGCTTTTACACCTTGGTAGCATGGCCAATCACGTCATCAAGAGTGCTAATAGGCTTAATCTAAGCCTTTGATAAAGTTTCTCATCACTCAAACCCTGTATAAATCATACAATGGCCTCTGTAATGGCTCTTGAACATCTCGAAGTAGTGCCAAAAATCCAACTACTTTTACCTCTACTTTAACACTTCTATTCACTCTTATTTGTAGCTTCAAGGTTCATAACTCTCTTTTAGGTGAATAAAGCTTGAAATTGGCCAAATCCTTGTCAATGAAACCATTGATTTTTCATATTCAAATCATTAGGTGTTGTTTGTGCCTCCATATGTCTCTTCTGCTACTAAAACCCATATTCACCATTGAAACTCCTATCAGATTCTAAGAAGTAAAAGAACCTGGCATAAGCTATATTGGTTGTTTCTTGCACTTTGATTTTGCTTCTACACCTTGTTAGCATGCTTAATCACGTCATCGAAGAGTGCTAATGAGGCTTAATCCTAAGCCTTTGATAAAAATTTCATCACTCAAACCCCTGTATAAATCATACAATGGCCTCTGTGGTGGCTCTTGAACATCTCAAAGTAGTTGTAAAAAATCTAACTACTTTGACTCTCACTTTAACACTTCTATTCACTCTTATTTGTATCTTCAAAGTTCATAACTCTCTTTTAGGTGAATCAGCCTGAAATTGGCCAAATCTTGTCAATGAAACCATTGATTTTTCATATTCAAATCAATAGGTGTTATTTCAGCCTCCATATGTGTCTTCTTGCTACAAAACCCCCATATTTACCATTAGAAACTCCTATGAGATTCTAAGAAGATCAGAACCATGGCATAAGCCATATTGGTTGTTTCTTACTTTGACTTGCTTCTACACCTTGGTAGCATGCTTAATCACGTCATCAAGAGTGCTACTAGGCTTAATCTATGCCTTTGATAAAGTTTCACTACTCAAACCCTGTCTACATCATCAATGGTCCTTTTATAGTGGCTCTTGAACATCTTAAAGTAGTTGTAAAAATCCAACTTTTTTTACTCTACTTCAACACTTCCTATTCACTCTTATTTGTATCTTGAAGGTTCATAACTCTCTTTTTAGGTGAATCATCCTGAAATTGGCCAGAATTCTTTTCAATGGAACCATTGAGTCTTCATATTCAAATCAATAGGTGTTGTTTCAACCTCCATATGTGTCTTCTTCTAAAACCCCATATTCACCATTAGAAACTCCTATGAGATTCTACGAAGTAACAGAACTATGGCATAAGCTATATTGGTTGTTTCTTACTTTTGATCTTGCTTCTACACCTTGGTAGCATGCTTAATCACGTCATCAAGAGTGCAATTAGGCTTAATCTAAGCCTTTGATAAAGCCTCATCACTCGAAACCCCTGTATAAATTATACAATGGTCTTCTGTAGTGGCTCTTGAACATCTCAAAGTAGTTGTAAAATCCAACTACTATTGGCTCTACTAACACTTCTATTCACTCTTATTTGTATCTTTAAGGTTCATAACTCTGTTTTTAGGTGAATAAGCTCGAAACTCGCCAAATCTCAACAACGAAAACCATTGATTCTTCATATTCAAATCAATAGGTGTTGTTTCAGCATCCATATGTGTCTTCTTGCTACAAAACCCCATATTCACTCATTAGAAACACCAGGGCAGACTTTAAGTAACAGAACTATGGCATAAGCTATATTGGTTGTTTCTTACTTTGATTTGCTTCTATACCTATAAAGGATGCTTAATCACGTCATCAAGAGTGCTAATAGGCTTAATCTAAGCCTTGATAAAGCTTCATCACTTTTCAAACCCCTGTGATAAATCATGCCAATGGCCTCTTTGTAGTGGCTCTTGAATATCTCTGTGCAGTTGCAAAAATCCAACTACTTTGACTCTAATTTAACATTCTATTCACTCTTTATTTCAGATTCAAGGTTCATAACTCTCTTTTAGGTGAACTAGCTTTGAAAATCGGCCAAATCTCTTTTGTCAATGAAAACCATTGATTTTTCATATTCAAATCAATAGGTGTTGTTTCAGCCTTTATATTGTGTCTTCTTGCTTAAAAACCCCATATTTACCATTAGAAACCTCGGATGACATTCTAAGAAGTAACGTAATCCACGGCATAAGCTATATTGGTCAGTTTCTTACTTTGGATTTGCTTCTACACCTTGGTAGCATGCTTAATCACGCTATCAAGAGTGCTAATAGGCTTAATCTGGGCCTTCGATAAAGTTTCATCACTCAAACCTCAGACATAAATCATACAATGGCCCCTCTCTCAGAGTGGTTTTTCTGAACATCTCAAAGTATTTGTAAAAATCCAACTACTTTGACTCTCTACTTTAACACTTTTATTCACTTTTATTTGTATCTTGAAGTTCATAACTCTCTTTTTAGGTGAATCAGCTTGAAAGTCGCCAAATCCTTGTCAAATGAAACCATTGATTCTTCATATTCAAATCAATAGGTGTTGTTTCTCAAATTTCCATATGTGTCTTTCATCATAAAAAACCCCATATTCACCATTAGAAACTCCTATGAGATTCTAAGAAGTAATGTAACTATGGCATAAGCTTATATTGGTTGTTTCTCACTTTGGATTTGCTTCAACACCTTGGTAGCATGCTTAATCACGCCATCAAGAGAATAATAGGCTTAATTTTAAGCCTTTGAAACAGTTTCATCACTAAAACCTCAGAATAAATCATACAATGGCCCTCTCAGAAGTGGTTTTGAACATCTCTAAGTAAAACAAAAAATCCAACCACTTGGACTTTACTTTAACACTTCTATTCACTTTATTTGTATCTTGGAAGGTTCATAACTCTGGTTTTAGGTGAATCAGCTTGAAATTGGCCAAATTATTGTCAATGAAACCATTGATTCTTCTTTACATTCAAATCAATAGGTGTTGCTTCAGCATCCATATGTGTCTTCTATTACAAAACCCCATATTCTTATTAGAAACTCCAATCGGATTCTGCTAGTAACAGAACTATAAGTATAAGCTATATTGGTTGTTTCTTACTTTGACTTGCTTCTACACCTTGGTAGCATGCTTAATCACTCCATCAAAAGTGCTACACAGGGCTTTACCTAAGCCTTTGATAAGTTTCATCACTCAAACTCCTGTATAAATCATTATACAATGGTTCTTTGTAGTGGTTTTGAACATCTCAAAGTAGTTGTAAAAATCCAACTATTTTGACTCTACTTTAACACTTCTATTCACTCTTATTTGTATCTTGAAGGTTCAGAACTCTGCTTTTAGGTGAATCAGCTTGAAATTGGCCAAATTATTGGTCAATGAAACCATCGATTCTTCATATCTCAAATCAATAGGTGTTGATTCAGCCTCCATATGTGTCTTCTTGTTACAAAACCCCATATTCAATTATTAGAAAGTCCTATGAGATTCTAAGAAGCAGCGAGAACTATGGCATTTGTTTATATTGTTATTTCTCACTTTGACTTGAAGCCACGCCTTGGTAACATGCTTAATCACGCTATCATAAGTGCTAATAGGCTTAATCTAAGTTTTTGATAAAGTTTCATCACTCAAACCTCTGTATAAAATCATACAATGGCCCTGTAGTGGCTCTGAATATCTCAAAGTAGTTGTAAAAATCCAACTACTTTTAACTTTACTTTAATACTATATTCACTCTTATTTGTATTCCTGAAGGTTCATAACTCTTTTTTTAGGTGAATCAGCTTGAAATTGGCCAAATCTCTGTCAATGAAACAATTGATTCTTCAGATTCAAATCAATTATGTTGTTTCAGCTCCATATGTGTCTTCTTGCTACAAAATCCCATATTCACCATTAGAAACTCCTATGAGATTCTAAGAAGCAATGTAATCCACGGCATAAGCTATATTGGTTGTTTCTTACTTTGATTCTGCTTTTACACCTTGGTAGCATGCTTAATCACGTCATCAAGATAGTGCGAATAGGCTTAATCTAAGCCTTTTATAAAACATCACTCAAACCTCAGCAAATCATACAATGGTCCTCTGTAGTGGCTTTTGAACATCTCGGAGTAGTTGTAAGAATCCAACTCCTTTGACTCCACTTCAACACTTGTATTCACTCTTATTTGTATCTTGAAGGTTCATAACTCTCTTTTTTTTTAGGGTGAATCAGCTTTGAAAAATGGCTAAATCCTTTTGTCAATGAAACCATTGGTTCTTTCATATCTTCAAATCAATAGGTGCTTGTTTCAGCATCCATATGTGTCTTCTTCGCATATAAACCCCATATTCACCATTAGAAACTCCTATGAGATTCCAAGAAGTGACAGAACCATGGCATCTGCTTTTTATATTGGTTGTTTCTTATTTTGATTTGTTTCTACAATTTTGGTAGTACGCTTTTAATCACGTCATCAAGAGTGCTAATAGGCTTAATTCCAAGCCCCTTTGATAAAGTTTCATCACCCAAACCCTGTATAAATCATACAATGGTCCTCTGTAGTGGCTCTTGAACATCTCAAAGCAGTTGTAAAAAATCCAACTACTTTTGACTCTACTTTAACACTTCTATTCACTCTTATTTGTATCTTGAAGGTTCATAACTCTCCTTTAGGTGAATCAGCTTGAAATCGGCCACAAATCCTTAGTCAATGAAACCATTGATTTTTCATATTCAAATCAATAGGTGCTCGTTTCAGCCTCCATAAATGCCTTCATGCTACAAAACCCCATATTTACCATTAGGAACTCCTATTAGATTCTAAGTTATAACAGAATCCATGGGTATAAGCTATATTCATTGTTTCTTACTTTGATTTGCTTCTGCTAATTCCTTGGTAGCATGCGTAACGCCGTCATCAAGAGTGCTAATAGGCTTAATCTAAGCCTTTGATAAAGTTTCATCACTCAAACCCTGTATAAATCATACAATGGCCCTCAGAAGGGGTTTTCCTGAACATTCTCAAAGTAAAGCTTTAAAAATCCAACTACTTTTGACTCCTCATTTTAACACTTCTATAAACTACCTATTTGTATCTGAAGGTTCATAAATTTCTTTTTAGGTGAATCAGCTTGAAATCGCCCAATCCTTGTCAATGAAAAACCCATTGATTTTCATATTCAAATCAATAGGTGTTGCTTTCAGCATCCATATGTGTCTTCTTGCTGCCAAAACCCCATATCACCATTAGAAACTCCTATGAGATTCTAAGAAGTAACAGAACTATTGCATAAGTTTATATTGGTTATTTCTTACTTTGACTTGCTTCAACACGCTGGTAGCATGCTTAATCACGCCATCAAGAGTGCTAATAGGCTTAATCTAAGCTCTTGATAAGTTTCATCAGTCAAACCCTGTATAAATCATATACAATGGTCCTCTATAGTGGCTCTTGAACATCTTTAAAGTAGTTGTAAAATCCAACTCCCTTGACTCCACTTCCAACACTTCTATTCACTCTTTATTTGTATCTGAAGGTTCATAACCTCTTTTCGTGTGAATCAGCTTGAAAATGGCTAAATCCTTTTAACTGAAAAAACCATTGGTTCTTCTTCATATTCAAATCAATAGGTGTTGTTTCAGCTCCATATGTGCTCCTCTTTCTACCAAACCCCAAATTCACCATTAGAGACTCCTATGAGATTCAGATAGTGACGTAACTATGGCATAAGCTATATTGGTCAAGCCCCTTACTTTCACTCGCTTTGCCACCTTGGTAAAATGTTTAATCACCTCATCAAAAGTGCTAGCTAGGCTTTATCTAAGCCTTTTGATAAAGTTCTTCACTCAAACCCTGTATAAATCATACAATGGTCTTCTGTAGTGGTTTCTTGAACATCTCAAAGTAGTTGTAAAAATCCAACTACTTTCACCTCTACTTTAACACTTCTATTCACTCTTATTTGTATCTTGAAGGTTCATAACTCTGGTTTTAGGTAAATCAGCTTGAAATTGGCCAAATTATTGTCAATAAAACCATTGATTCTTTCTATATTCAAATCAATAGGTGCTGATTCAGCCTTGATACGTGTCTTCTTGCTACAAAACCCCATATTCACCATTAGAAAGTCCTATGAGATTCTAAGAAGTAACAGAATCATGGCATAAGCTATATTGGTTATTTCTTACTTTGATTTGTTTTTCACGCTTTGCAACATGCTTAATCACGCTATCATGGGTGCTAATAGGTTTAATCTAAGTTTTGATAAAGTTTCTCATCACTCAAACCCCCGTAGATAAATCATACAATGCTTTCTTCAGTGGTTCTTGAATATCTCTCAGCAATTTTAAAATCTAACCATTTGACTCTACTTAACACTCTTATTCACTCTTATTTGTATCTTGAAGGTTCATACCTCTCTTTTTAGGTAAATCAGCTTGAAATTGGCCAAATAAGTTAGTGTCAATGAAACCATTGATTCTTCTTGGCATTCAAATCAATAGGTGTTGATTCAGCCTCCATATGTGTCTTCTGTTACAAAACCCCATATTCACCATTAGGAAAGTCCTATGAGATTCTAAGCATAACAGAACTACGGCATAAGCTATATTCGTTGTTTCTTACTTTGACTTGCTTCTACACGTTGGTAGTATGCTTTAATCACGTCATCAAGAGTGCTATTAGGCTTAATCTAAGCTCTTTGATAAAGTTTCATCACTCAAACCCCGGGGATAAATCAGACAATGGTCCTCTATAGTGGCTCTTGAACATCTTTAAAGTAGCTTTAAAAATCCAACCTCTTTCGACTCAACCTCCAACACTTCTATTCACTCTTATTTGTGTCTTGAAGGGTCATAACTCTCTTTTCAGGTGAATCAGCTTGAAAATGGCTAAATCCTTTTAACTGAAACCATTGGGTTCTTCATATTCAAATCAATAGTGTTGTTTCAGCTTCCTGATGTGTCTTCTTGCTACAAAACCCCAAATTCACCATTAGAAACCCTTGCGAGATTCTAAGAAGTAACAGAACTATGGCATTAGTTTATATTGGTTGTTTCTTACTTGATTTGCTTCTACACCTTGGTAGCATGCTTTAATCACGCCATCAAGAGTGCTAATAGGCTTAATCTAAGCCTTTGATAAAGTTTCATCACTCAAACCCTGTATAAATCATAGAATGGCCTCTGTAGTGGTTTCTGAACATCTCAAAGTAGTTGTAAAAATCCAACTACTTTGACTCTACTTTTTAACACTTCTATTCGATCTTATTTGTGTCTTGGAGGTTCATAAGTCTGTTTTTAGGTGTCTCATCTTGAAATTGGCCAGATTAGGGTCACTGAAACCATTGATTCTTCTGATTCAAATCAATAGGGGTTGTTTCAGCATCCATATGTGTCTTCTTGCTACAAAACCCCATATTCACCATTAGAAACTCCTATTGGATTCTAAGTATAATGTAGATCCACGGCATAAGCTTATATTTATTGTTTTCTACTTTGACTTGCTTCTACACCTTGGTAGTGCATGCTTAATCACCTCATCAGCAGAGTTAATAGAGGTTTTATCTAAGCCTTTGATAAAGTTTCATCACTCAAACCTCGTATAAATCATACAATGGCCTTCAGAGCGGCTCTTGAACATCTCGGAGTGCTTGTAAAATCCAACTATTTTGGACTCTACTTTAACACTTCTATTCACTCTTATTTGTATCTTGAAGGTTCATAACTCTGTTTTATAAGAATCTCAGCTTGAAATTGGCCAAATTATTGTCAACGAAACCATTGATTCTTCAGATTCAAACTGAATAGGTGTTGATTCAGCCTTGATATGTGTCTTCTTGCTACAAAACCTCATATTCACCCATTAGAAAGTCCTATGAGATTCTAAGAAGTAACAGAACTATGTGTTAAGCTATATTGGCTATTTCTTACTTTGACTTGTTTCTACGCCTCTTTGCAACATGTTATAATCAATGCTATCAAGGGTGCTACTGCGCTTAATCTAAGCCTTTTGATAAAGTTTCATCACTCAAACTCCTGTATAAATCATACAATGGCCCTCTGTAGTGGCTCTTGAACACTTCAAAGTAGTTGTAAAAATCCAACTACTTTAACTTTACTTTAATACTTCTATTCACTCTTATTTGTATCTTGAAGGTTCATAACTCTCTTTTTAGGTGAATCACTAAAAATTGGCCAACTTGTCAATGAAACAATTGATTCTTTCATATTCAAATCAATTGGTGTTGTTTCAGCTCCATATGTGTCTTCTTGCTACAAAATCCTATATTCACCATTAGAAACTCCTATGAGATTCTAAGAAGCAATAACTATAACATAAGCTATATTGGTTGTTTTTTACTACTTGCCTTCTTTCTACACTTTGGTGAAGAATGTCGCTTAATCACGTCATCAAGAGAGCAAGTAATAGGCTTAATTCAAGCTCTTTTAAAGTTTCATCACTCAAACCCTGTATAAATCATACAATGGCTCTCAGGGGTGGCTTTTGAACATCTCAAAGTAGTTAAGAATCCAACTCCTTTGACTCCACTTCAACACTTCTATTCACTTCCTTATTTCAGATTCAAGGTTCATAACTCTCTTTTTTAGGTGAATCAGCTTCAAAATGGCTAAATCCTTGTCAATGAAACCATTCATTCTTCTCATATTCAAACTTCAATAGGTGTTGTTTCAGCCTTCATATGTGCCTCCTTTCTACAAACCCCTATATTCACCATTAGAAACTCCTATGAGATTCTAAGAAGTAATGTAACTATGGCATAAGCTATATTTATTGCACCTTACTTTGATTTGCTTTTATACTCTGGTAAAGCATGCTTAATCACGTCATCAAGAGTGCTAATAGGCTTCATTAACGGTTTTGATAAAGTTTCATCACTCAAACTCCTGTATAAATCATAAAATCGCCCTCTGTAGTGGTTTCGAATATCTCTCAGTAGTTGTAAAATCCAACTACTTTGACTCTACTCTTAAATTTATTCACTTATTTGTATCTGGGGGGTTCATAACTCTCTCTTTTTAGGTGAATCAGCTTGAAATCGGCCAAACTTGTCAATGAACCATTGATTTTTCATATTCAAATCAATAGGTGCTGTTTCAGCTCCATATGTGTCTTCAAAATACAAAACCCTTCATATTTACCATTAGGAACTCCTATGAGATTCTAAGAAGTAACAGAACTACGGCATAAGCCATATTGGTTGTTTATTACTTGATTTGCTTCTACACCTTGGTAGCATGCGTAATCACGCTATCAAGAGTGCTAATAGGCTTAATCTCTGCTTCTTGATAAAGTTTCATCACTCAAACCCTCAGAAGCAATCATACAATGGTCTCGGGAGAGGGTTTTGAATTATCTCAAAGTAGCTGTAAAATCCAACCATTTCAATTTCACTTCTTAACACTTCTATTCACTCTTATTTGTATCTGAAGGTTCATAACTCTCTTTTTAGGTGAATCAGCTTGAAATCGGCCAAACTCTTTTTGTCAATAATGAAAAACCATTGATTCTTCATATTCAAATCAATAGGTGTTGTTTCAGCTCCATATGTGTCTTCTTGCCACAAAACCCCATATTCACCATTAGAAACTCCTATGAGATTCTAAGAAGTAATGTAATCCATGGCATAAGCTATATTGGTTGTTTCTCATTTTGACTTGCTTTTAGCACGTTGCTAGCATGCTTAATCACGTCATCAAGAGTGCTAATAGGCTTAATCTAAGCCTTGATAAAGTTTCTCATCACTCAAACCCCCGTGAATAAATCATACAATGGTCCCCGGTAGGGGTTTCGAATATCTTTAAAGTAGTTGTAAAAATCCAACTCCCTTTGACTCCACTTCAACACTTCTATTCACTCTTTATTTGTATCTTGAAGGTTCATAACCTCTTTTCAGGTGAATCAGCTTGAAATGGCTAAATCCTTTTAACTGAAAAAACCATTCATTCTTCATATTTTCAAATCAATAGGTAATGTTTCAAATCTACATGCGTTCTCTTTCTAACAAACCCCATATTCACCATTAGAAACTCCTAAGAGATTCTAAGAAGTAACAGAACTATGGCATAAGCTATATTGGTTGTTTTCTACTTTGACTTGCTTTCACACCTTGGTAGCATGCTTAATCACCTCATCAAGAAAGCAAACAGGTTTTATCTAAGCCTTTTGATAAAGTTTCATCACTCAAACCTCAGAAGCAATCATGGCTACCTATTTTTCTCTGTAGTGGTTTCTGAATATCTCAAAGAAGTTGTAAAAATCCAACTACTTTGACTCTACTTTTAATACCTCTATTCACTTTATTTGTATCTTGAAGGTTCATAACTCTGTTTTTAGGTAAATCCAGCTTGAAATTGGCCAAATTATTGTCAATGAAAACCATTGATTCTTCCATATTCAAACTAATAGGTGTCGATTCAGCCTCCATACGTGTCTTCTTGCTACAAAACCCCATATTCACCATTAGAAAGTCCTATGAGATTCTACATAACAGAACTAAGGCATAAGCTATATTGGTTATTTCTTACTTTGACTTGTTTCTACCCCTTGGTAACATGCTTAATCACGCTATCGTTGGCGCTAATAGGCTTAATCTAAGCCTTTGATAAAGTTTCTCTCATCACTCAAACCCTGTATAAATCATACAATGGCCCTCTGTAGTGGTTTCTTGAATATCTCAAAGTAGTTGTAAAAATCCAACTACTTTGACTTTACTTAATACTTCTATTCACTCTTATTTGTATCTGAAGGTTCATAACTCAGCTTTAGGTGAATCAGCTTGAAATTAACCAAATCCTTGTCAATGAAACAATTGATTCTTCATATTCAAATCAATAGGTGTTGTTTCAGCTCCATATGTGTCTCTTTGCTACGAAACTCCATATTCACCCATTAGAAACTCCTATGAGATTCTAAGAAGTAACAGAACTATGGCATAAGCTATATTGGTTGTTTCTCATTTTGGATTTGCTTCTACACCTTGGTAGCATGCTTTATCTTGTCATCAAGAGTGCGAATAGGCTTAATCTAAGCCTTTTATATAGTTTCATCACTAAAACCCTTGCTCCAAATTATACAATGGCCCCTGTAGTGGCTTTTGAACATCTCAAAGTAGTTGTAAAAATCCAACTTCCTTGACTCCACTTCAAACATCTCTATTCACTCTTATTCAGTATCTTCAAGGTTCATAACTCCTTTTTTTAGGTGAATCAGCTTGAAAATGGCTAAATCCTTGTCAATGAAAAACTATTGGTTCTTCATATTCAAATCAATAGGTGTTGTTTTATCTCCATATGTCTTCTTTCTACAAAACCCCATATTCACTAGCTTAGAAACTCCTACTACATTCTAAGAATGTAAAAAATCCATGAGATGTTTTATGTTCGCCGTTTTTTACTTTGACTTGCTTCTACACCTTGGTAACATGCTTAATCACGTCATCACAGAGTGCTAATAGGCTTAATCTAAGCCTTTGATAAAAGTTTCCTCATCACCTGTCTCCCTCAGAGTAAATCATATAATGGTCCTCTAGGGGTTTCGAATACCTCAAAGTAGTTGTAAAAATCTAACTACTTGGATTTAATTCTTTAACACTTCTATCTCACTCTTTATTTGTATCTTGAAGGTTCATAACTCTGTTTTTAGGTGAATCAGCTTGGAAATTGGCCAAATTATTGTCAACAAAACCATTGATTCTTCATATTCAAATAAATAGGTGTCGATTCAAATTTCCATATGTGTCTTCTTGCTACAAAACCCTATATTCACCATTAGAAACTCCTATTGATTCTAAGAAGTAACAGAACTATGGCATCTGTTATATTGGTTATTTCTACTTGACTT
>CM051373.1:14436412-14469151 GCA_028015245.1 Cardamine occulta | reverse complement strand
GACACAAGCGAAGACAAGATCCTCAAAATGCAAGTTAAACCAGAGGTGTTTATCTCTCTCGTCGCAACCACCTTTTGTTTTGGTTCCTTCATGATTGAAAGTTTCTATATCTAGTAAACTTTTCTCCTTTCGCAGACATCGAAGATTCGCCCACATGTTGTATGTGCTGTTTTAAGAGGTGTAACCCTTGACGAGGCTCGTTACAACAGCTTTATTGATCTTCAGGATAAGCTACATCAAAATATTTGCCGGTAAATGACATGGCCAGTCATATGATCAATATCGTCTCTCTTGCATCATTTTTCAATTATTAGCTAACATCATTGCGTGACTTGCGTTGTTGGATTAGATTTTGGCTTCTTTTGATTTATGTGGTTATCTTATCTGCAAATTGTGTGAAATTCATTTATCTTGGCTACATATTTCAGGCGAAGATGTTGGAAGTTAAACTTGATTTTGGATCAAGTTTAATTATTGGGCCAAACCCAATATATGATCCAAGTTCTAGAGTCTTCTCTAGAAATATCAACACCTCCACCTCTTTAAAAGATTTTAGAATTTTTCTACAATCATCACAACATCTCTCCACCTCCTTAAGAATAAAAATCTAGATATTTTCATAGAATTATCTAGATAATTGTAATAAAATAATATAGATATTATGGTAGAATAATCTAGAAATAAGATTGTAATATTCTAGACATTTTGTAGTTTGGAGGCTATAAATACCTCCTCACCCTCTCATTTGTAACCAAGTTCAAGAAGTTTTAAGAAGTTAAGTTAAGAAGTGAGTAATAAAAAAGAGTTGTAAAAGAAATCAAAGCCTTCCATTACCTACATTTCTCTTCTAAATACTTAACACTCTCCATCATCTTCTTAAAAGAGTTCTTCTTTCCAACAAAGTGGTATCAGAGCTAGGAGATTCTTACAAAGATGGCGTTTAATGGTGTTCCCTTCCAAGTCCCGATGCTCACAAAGAGCAACTATGACAATTGGAGTCTACGAATGACGGCTATCCTATGAGCACATGATGTGTGGGAGATAGTCGAGAAAGGTTTCGTTGAACCGGAGAATGAAGGTGGTATATCTCAAGCTCAAAGTGATAGTTTAAGAGACTCAAGGAAGAGAGACAAGAAGGCTCTCTGTCTAATCTATCAAGGATTAGATGAAGATACGTTCGAGAAGGTCACGGAAGCTAAGTCGGCCAAAGAAGCATGGGAGAAGCTTCGAACATCCTACAAGGGTGTTGATCAAGTCAAGAAGGTACGTCTTCAAACTCTAAGAGGAGAATTTGAAGCATTGCAAATGAAGGAAGGTGAGCTCGTCTCAGATTACTTCTCAAGAGTTTTAACAGTTACAAATAACTTAAGAAGAAATGGAGAGAAGTTAGATGATGTGAGAATCATGGAGAAAGTTCTTAGATCGTTGGATCCAAAATTTGAGCATATTGTCACCGTCATCGAAGAGAAAAAGATTTGGAGGCTATGACAATGGAGCAACTTCTTGGATCATTACAAGCTTATGAAGAAAAAAAGAAGAAAAAAGAAGAAATCGCCGAACAAGTACTAAAGATGCGGATTGATCATGTTAAAGAAGGAAATGGCCAAAGTTATCAAAGAAGAGGTGGTGGTCAAGTACGAGGACGAGGTCGTGGATATGGAAATGGACGAGGTTGGAGGCCCTATGAAGATAACACCAACCAAAGAGGAGAAAGCTCATCAAGAGGTCGTGGGAAAGGAAATCAAAATTCAAGGTACGATAAATCTAGTGTCAAGTGCTATAATTGTGGGAAGCTTGGACATTATGCTTCTGAATGTAAAGCTCCCAACAACAAAAAAGTCGAGGAGAAAGTCAACTACGTTGAAGAAAAAATCCAAGAAGAAGACATGTTATTAATGGCTTATAAGAAGGATGAACAACAAGATAATCATAGATGGTACCTTGATAGCAGTGCAAGTAATCACATGTGCGGGAGAAAAAGCATGTTTGTGGAGCTTGATGAATCGGTGAGAGGAGATGTGGCCTTAGGAGATGAATCAAAAATGGAGGTTCAAGGTAAAGGAAAAATTCTCATCCGATTAAAGAATGAGAATCATGAATTTATTTCCAATGTCTACTATATTCCAACCATGAAGACCAACATCTTGAGTCTTGGACAACTCTTAGAGAAAGGTTATGATATTCGATTAAAGGATAATAGCCTTTCTATAAGAGACCAAGAAAATAATCTCATTACAAAGGTGCCAATGTCAAAAAATAGAATGTTTGTCCTTAACATTCAAAATGACATTGCACAATGTCTCAAGATGTGCTATAAAGAGGAGTCTTGGCTTTGGCATCTTCGATACGGGCATCTCAACTTTGGAGGATTAGAGTTGCTTTCAAAGAAAGAAATAGTGAGAGGATTACCTTGCATCAACCATCCAAATCAAGTTTGTGAAGGGTGTTTACTTGGAAAACAATTCAAAATGAGTTTTTCCAAGGAGTCAAGCACAAGAGCTAAAAAGCCATTAGAGCTAATACACACGGATGTGTAAGGTCCGATCAAGCCAAAATCTCTCGGTAAAAGCAGCTACTTCCTTCTCTTTATTGATAATTTTTCAAGAAAAACATGGGTTAACTTTTTGAAAGAAAAATCAGAAGTATTTGAAAACTTCAAAAAGTTTAAAACCCATGTTGAGAAGGAATGTGGTCTTGTGATCAAAGCCATGAGATCCGATCGTGGAGGAGAGTTTACATCCAAAGAATTTCAGAAGTATTGTGAAGATAACAGTATTTGAAGACAATTAACGGTGCCAAGAACCCCTTAAAAAAATGGAGTAGCGGAAAGGAAAAATAGAACAATTCTTGAGATGGCGAGGAGCATGTTAAAAAGTAAGAAATTACCAAAGGAGTTATGGGCAGAAGCAGTCGCGTGTGCAGTTTATCTATTAAACCGATTCCCAACAAGAAGTGTCTTAGGAAAAACTCCACAAGAAGCTTGGAGCGGAAGAAAGCCCGGTGTTTCTCACTCATTGGTCATGCTCATGCTCATGTACCGGACGAGAAGCGAAGCAAACTAGATGATAAAAGTGAAAAGTATATCTTCATTGGTTATGATACTAACTCCAAAGGCTACAAGCTCTACAATCCGGACACGAAGAAGACAATCGTAAGTCGAAATGTTATTTTTGAAGAAGAAGAAGAATGGGATTGGAGATCAAATGATGAAGATTATAATTTCTTTCCATATTTTGAAGAAGATGATCTCGAGCAACCAAGAGAGGAGCCTACTACACCACCAAGTTCACCAACAAGTTCTCAAGGAGAAGAAAGTTCAAGCGAAAGGAATCCACGTTTTAGAAGTCTACAAGAACTTTATGAGGTAACCGAAAATCAAGAAAATCTTATTTTATTTTGCCTATTTTTGGAGTGTGAGCCCATGGATTACCAAGAAGCCATTGAAAAGAAGACATGGAGAAATGCAATGGATGAAGAGATCAAGGCGATAGAAAAAAATAATACATGGGAATTGGCTTCACTTCCAAATGGGCACAAGGCGATCGGTGTAAAGTGGGTGTACAAAGAAAAGAAAAATTCTAAAGGAGAAGTAGAGAGATACAAGGCAAGATTGGTGGCTAAAGGCTATAGTCAAAGAGCCAGAATTGACTATGACGAGGTATTTGCTCATGTTGCTCGTTTAGAAACGGTTAGACTAATCATTTCATTGGTGGCTCAAAACACGTGGAAGATACATCAAATGGATGTCAAGTCAGCCTTCTTAAATGGAGAACTTGAAGAAGAAGTTTACATTGAGCAACCACAAGGCTATATAATCAAGGGACAAGAAGATAAAGTCTTAAGGTTGAGAAAGGCACTTTATGGGTTAAAACAAGCCCCAAGAGCTTGGAATACTCGAATTGACAAGTATTTCAAGGAGAAAGATTTCATCAAGTGTCCATATGAGCATGCACTCTATATCAAAATTCAAAATGGTGATATATTGATTGCATGTTTGTATGTAGACGACTTAATATTCACAGGTAATAATCCAAGCATGTCGAGGAGTTCAAGAAAGAGATGACAAAGGAGTTCGACTTAATATTGGATTGATGTCTTACTACCTCGGAATTGAAGTGAAACAAGAAGACAATGGAATCTTAATTACTCAAGAATGCTATGCTAAGGAGGTACTTAAGAAGTTCAAGATGGAAGACTCAAATCCAGTTAGCACGCCGATGGAATGTGGAATCAAGTTATCAAAGAACGAGGAAGGAGAAAAAGTGGATCCGACACTCTTTAAGAGCTTGGTTGGAAGCTTACGTTATTTAACATGCACAAGGCCCGATATCTTATATGCGGTTGGAGTTGTTAGCCGTTACATGGAGCATCCAACAACAACTCATTTCAAAAAAAGATTCTTCGCTATATCAAAGGTACCATAGACTTTGGCCTATACTATTCTATCTCTAACGATCACAAGCTTGTTGGATATAGCGATAGCGACTGGGGTGGAGAGATGACCGAAAAGAGCACAAGTGGCTTCGTGTTCTATAATGGAGATACGGCGTTCACATGGATGTCGAAGAAGCAACCAATCGTTACATTATCCACTTGTGAAGCAGAGTATGTAGCGGCTACTTCATGTGTTTGCCATGCTATTTGGTTACGAAACTTGTTAAAGGAGATAAGCTTGCCACAAGAGGAGCCAACGAAAATCTTTGTGGATAACAAGTCAGCAATAGCATTGGCGAAGAACCCCATCTTCCATGATCGAAGTAAGCATATTGACACACGCTATCACTACATTAGAGAGTGTGTTAACAAGAAGGAAGTGCAGTTGGAGTATGTGAAGACAAATGATCAAGTAGCCGGTATCTTCACCAAGCCTCTTAAACGCGAAGATTTTATCAAGATGAGGAGTTTGCTTGAAGTAGCAAAATCAAGTTTAAGAGGGGGTGTTGGAAGTTAAACTTGATTTTGGATCAAGTTTAATTATTGGGCCAAACCCAATATATGATCCAAGTTCTAGAGTCTTCTCTAGAAATATCAACACCTCCACCTCCTTAAAAGATTCTAAAATTTTTCTAGAATCATCTCAATATCTCTCCACCTCCTTAAGAATAAAAATCTAGATATTTTCATAGAATTATCTAGATAATTGTAATAAAATAATATAGATATTATGGTAGAATAATCTAGATATAGGATTGTAATATTCTAGACATTTTGTAGTTTGGAGGCTATAAATACCTCCTCACCCTCTCATTTGTAACTAAGTTCAAGAAGTTTTAAGAAGTTAAGTTAAGAAGTGAGTAATAAGAAAGAGTTGTAAAAGAAATCAAAACCTTCCATTACCTACATTTCTCTTCTAAATACTTAAACACTCTCCTTCATCTTCTTAAAAGAGTTCTTCTTTCCAACAGGAGATCCCTGGTTCAATTGGAACTCATGACCTTGATACATTGCAGGGCCCATTCACATACGAGGTAAGTGCTATGCTCTTTACTATTATATATTTATATATATATATATATATATATATACTGTCTTTCTACTCTTCGTCTACTTGCACCATTCGTATATCTGATCCTATTTTGTGTAGTTCTTTTAGCTAGAATGCTAATCAAACTTATGAATTATCTCTATCTTTACTTCTTTCAGGCTTTACCACCAACTGATATAAATTTTGTACCTTTGAAGCAAGTAAGTCGATATCCTTGTGGACTCATCAACTAGTATCTCTGATTCAAAATAGTGGCATGTGCTTTCTCGGTTAAATTCTTATAGTTCTGATCTTTAAGGCCTTTTATCATGCTTTCACTGTCATATGATCTTATAGTTTTTTGTTATAGCATTTGCTTTTAAAATTTCTGGTACTATTTCTTGCTTCTTTGTTATGGCATTTAATTGAAGATAACTTTCATATTTGTTACCCTAATACCGATCTCTTGGTCGCAGACAAAGAGCTTCAGGGCTGACGAACTAATTGAGTTTTACAAGGTAACTCATGCATGGAAATGAGATTTTATGGATATGTGTTATGAGATTAAATAATATTTTATACGGAGTTTCCTCTACAACGTACCAGTAATGTCTGAAAGATTGTATTTACCTCTGTCTTTTGCAGTCGGATTTGAAGTTGAAAAAGTATCTACACATAATCGAGAATTCACCCGTCTTCCCTGTTCTATACGACAGTAAAAGGTATTTGGTTTTCTTTGTCAAAAATGAATGTGTCGTAAAAAATAACAAAGGTTTACTTTTACAGAACTGTGCTGTCATTGCCACCTATTATCAATGGTGCGCATTCAGCAATAACCCTGCAGACAAAGAATGTCTTCATTGAATGTACAGCGACGGATTTGAAAAAGGCCGAGATTGTTTTGAATACAATGGTATGTGATAAACATATCAAAGCCTACTGTGCTTGACTGATCGATATCTAACTGACCATTCAACGTTTCCAGGTTACAGCTTTTTCAGAATATTGTGAGAGAAAATTTGAGATTGAGCCTGTTGGAGTTACATATGACGACGGAAAGTCATACATCTATCCGGATTTGAATATCTACCCTATGGAAGTTCCTCTCTCTTATATTACGGACTCAATTGGAGTCCCTTTGGAGGTGGATGAGGTAACAAAAGCATCAGTGCTGTCTAGCTGTTTTGTACTCTGTGGTTAACGAACCAATCCCATTGTCTATATAGGATTTCCAAATTATACTTTTTCATGATTCTAATCATTTTGTTTCGTGGCTTTTGTACCTTTCAGGTTACAAGTCTGCTGACCCGAATGCAGCTGCATTCTGAGCGTTTAGAATCTGCTGATAATCAAAGTGCCATAAAAGTACATGTACCGCCGAACAGAAGTGATGTGCTCCACCCTTGTGATGTTATGGAGGTATCTGTTCATAATCAAAACCTTTCTGTGTTGGTGCCATTATGATGATTCCATATACGTTAACTAATTCCTTTTGATATACTTTGCCAGGATGTTGTCATTGCCTATGGTTACAATAACATCCCCAAAAAAAAAGCCTGCTTCGATAAAACCACTGCCTTTGAACGAGCTCACTGATCTTCTCAGAGCAGAGGTTTTTTGTTTTTTTTCTCAGCTCAGTAATTTCATGTGAAGTAACTTGTCGCATTTGTTTCTCTCGAAGGTTTATCTATTTCATATTTTTTTATTTTTAGATTGCGATGAATTGTACACCGAGGTGGTAACATGGTTAATATGCTCACGCAAGGAAAACTTTGAGATGCTAAATAGAAAGGATGATAACTCAGCTGTTATTATTGGGAACCCGCGTTCTACTGATTTCGAGGTTCTTCTCCTATCCTGTGTTTTCATCTCTTCGTAAGCTTCTCCAACGGAAATGCTTTGATAGTTGATGAAAATTGTTTCTTTATATGTGGTAATAGGCTATGAGGAGGACTCTTATGCCTGGAATATTGAAGACGGTTGGTTCAAACAAAGACCATCCTAAACCTATTAAGGTATAAACCGTATTTCCAATGACCATAATAACCTAGATTTGAGATTTGAGCGATGACAAGTTTGTTTTTTTTTTTTTTTTTTTTTGGTTGAAGATTTTTGAAATAAGTGATGTGGCCTTGTTGGATGAGAGCAAAGACGTCGGTGCATCCAATCGTCGCCATCTCTCTGCGCTACATTGTGGTGCTACTTCTGGATTTGAGGTATATGGATTTCCTTTGCCAACTATAATAATAGGTGAGTTCTTAAGGTTTCTCATTCTCTTTATGTTATTTATATTCAGCTTATACACGGCCTCGTCGATAGAATCATGGAAGTGATGGGGATCCCTTTTGTACCAGTCAATGACAATACCGGATACTACATAAAGCTCTCTCAAGTAAGCTCTCCTTTCGATCCTCAAAGCATCTAAACATTTCTCATCATTGACCTACTCAAGATCCTAATCTCTCTTTCGCATGCTCTGTAAAAGGAACCCGAGTTTCTTCATGGCAGGCAAGCTAGCATCGTTGTCAGAGGGAAACAAATTGGCAACTTTGGAATCGTACACCCTCAGGTACACTTTTTTTGTATTCTCCTTCTTGTTCGAATCCAAAAACATGCAAATTTTTTTATTACATTTCTCAAATTGTTTTTGTTTTGTTTCCATCCAGGTTTTGAACAACTTTGACATCACTGATCCATGCTCTTTCGTGGAGATAGACATCGAAGCTCTCTTATAGAAGACCCAAACAACCAATTTCTTTCTTCTGGTTCACTACCATTATTGTGTTCTTGATTTTGTTTGTTTTGAGGATTTTGAGAAAGTTCTTGAGACGGTCATAAACTGAGTCCTAATTCGGTCCACCAATAATTTCGTACTAGCTACATAACTAGTGAATGATTATCACTGAAACTAGGGTGAAAATCAAGTTGATATTTCTAAAGCATTTGATTCGGTTCATTGGTCGTTTTTTGTCAAAACACTACTCAACGCAGCTTAAAATTGGATTATATGTGCATTGGTATTCACAAATGGAACCGAAGATTCGTTTAAGGGTGTGCTAGAGGTATTTAAGGAGTTCGCGGACATGTGTGGGCTAACTATTAATACGTCGAAGAAATCATTATTCATTTAGGGGAAAAGACAGAGAAGGTTGAGTGCAAGGCTGATTCTATTGGTTTAATGGTCGATGAGTTGCCAATTCACTATCTTGGTTTGCCATTAACCACAAGAAGTATGAGTAAGGTGGATTATGAAATTTTGGTGGACCGAATTAGGACTCAGTTTATGACCTTCTCCGTGAGGAAACTACCATACGCTCATTGACTACAACTTAATAATTAAGAGTCTTACAATGTTTGGGTGTTTGGTTTTTAGGTTGGCTAACCGGTGTTGTAAAGAAATTAAGAGTCTTCGCTGTACATTTTTATGGACCCAAAACCCTATAGCTGATGGAGGTGTAAAAGTTGCGTGAGATGATGTGTGTCTTCCGAAAAATGAAGGCGGATTGAATATTAGGAAACTTTGTGATGTATAACTAGGTTTTGGGATAAGCTTGATATGGAGACTACTATCCTCAATCCGGTCACTATGGGTTGATTGCGTCAATAGCCATCTTATTCGTAAAGTTTCCTGTTGGGATATTAAAGATAATTCTGTCGTGTGTTCTTGGATTTAGCACAAGTTACTAAAAGTCAGGCCTCTAGTATGAGATTAATGTTCGATGGAAAGTTAGGGGTGATAAAACGATTTATATTTGGTTTTATCCATGGTAACATTAGGTAAGTTGACGGCGAGGCTGGCACACGGAAACAGGGTATTAATCGCACATCAACTATTGTGACTACCGCTTGCATGGAGTTTGGCAATTTCAAAGGTTACGTGTTGTGGAAAAAAATATGATAGTCGACGAGATATGACTTACAGCAGGTGATGATATGAGAAAAAAGTAAGGACCAATAATAAAGTACATCTTAAGTAGTAATTCGATGCTGTGAATATTGAGGCAAAAAGGAAATTTACCCTATCTCACTACAAGAAAACATAGGCTTAACAACATATTATATCATTGTAAATTCGTTGTTAATGACGATTTACAACTAATTAACGACGAACACGAAATTGTCGTTAACAGTTCGTCGTAATGGAAGATTCGCTGTAAATTCATCGTTAATAATACGAGGAACATAATTTGTGTAACTTAGATGTTACACTATTAATAATGCGAGGAACATAATTCGTCGTAAATGTAGATAACGTTGTTAATTCGTCGTTAAATTAACAACGAACTAACAACATCCTGTTCAAATATCAACGTTAGTTCGTCGTTAAATTTACAACAAATTAACAACTATTATTCTCTATGATCGACGTTAATTCGTCGTTGACGACGATCTTTGTATTGTTAAAAAAATTGTCTATTAACGTTTTATTTATTGATTGATTAATTAAAATAAAGTTTAAATTTATAAAACAAAAACAAATATTACACAAAAATACAAAAATGTTCTAAGAGTTCAAATCAATATCGCTAAAATATTCGGCTATAAAGTTGAAGTCATTGTGTATGCATAGCGGAAGAAGGTGTGTAATCTAGAGAGAAGGCAGAGCAAAAACATAGAGAGAGAGTGAGGATGTGAAGAATGAGCAGAGAGGAAAAATGTCCTACATATATATAGATTTAGCTCCCGTTGCTAATTCGTTGTAAATTTATGATGAATCGTTGTAAATTCATTGTTAAATTTAACAATGAATTAACGACGAAGCGTTGTAAATTCTTTGTTAAGCGTAACAACGAATTTACGACGAAATTTACATCGATTCGTCGTAAATTTGTCATTACGCTTAACAACGAATTTACAACGATTCGTTGTTAAACGTAATAACGAATTTATAAGCAACCATAACAACTGATTTACAACGATTCGTCGTAAATTCGTTGTTAAACGTAATAACAAATTTACAAACAACCGTAACAACGAACTTACGACGAATCATTATAAATTCGTTGTTAAGCGTAACGACGAATTTACAACGATTCGTCGTAAATTAGTTGTTATGGTTGCTTGTAAATTCGTTATTACGTTTAACAACGAATTTTTGTAAATTTGTTGTTAAGCGTAATGACGAATTTAGGACGAATCGATGTAAATTTATTGTTAAACTTAACGACGAATTTACAACGATTCATCGTAAATTCGTTGTTAAACGTAATATAAACAACCGTAACAACGAATTTACGACGAATCGTTGTAATGATGTTGTTACATTGTTAACATGTATTATATTTTTTTAACATATGATGTTAATCTTAATTAGTTCAACAAATAAAAATGTTATAACAAATAAAATGATAAACGTTTAAATATATTTTATTATCAAACTGTTGTAAATTAACAGTAAATTAACAATGTAAATATCTTTCGTCGTAACTCAGTTGTAAATTAACAATGAACTAACAACAAATTTTCAAATCGTCGTAAACTCGACATTAAGCATACGCAAAAGACCATCGAAGTTACGACGATTTTATTCGATGTTGTGTTACGACAATTTAACAACGAATGTTTTTTTTGTTGTTAAGTCGTTGTAAATTCGTTTTTAAATTACGACGATGTTATTTCGTTGTTAAATTTCGTTGTTAATCCTATGTTTTCTTGTAGTGTCTGTGCAGCTTGTAGAGTAATATGGTCTCCCCATTCTCCAAGCCTGTCATTTACGTAATTTTAAGGGTAAAACAATAAACTTTGTAGATCAAACAAAGTACATATAGCTTAGAAGACTAATCAGAAATGAATATGTTTGCACAACATACTTTGCCATACTCTTGTAATATCGTTTGTATTTCATGGGAACATAACTTTCGTACATAGAGCGGTTGTCTTTGAGCTGCAACAACAAGAAAAAACGACAGAAAAACTAGGAAATGAGGTATGAAAAGGGATGTGTGCACAATTTTCAAACAGATATCAATCTCACAAAAGAATATGGCCAATTGCTACAATGGCTTAATAATAACCATATAACAGAGTCATATAGATAGTCACTGCCTTTGTTCAAGGCTCATAACTCATAAGACATCTCACCTGTTTAACAACTTCTCCCCTTACTTGCTTGTGGTACTCCTGAAGATAGGTACAACTGGTCTGAAAGTGCTCAAAACTGTAAAGAAACTCAAAATTCTCAATAAGATCTGACAACCCGAGTAAAGAAAGATAGAGAGAGAGAACAAAATGAGATGAAGAAACTCTTTCAATTGTAGCCTCCATTCACCTGGCAATTCCCATCCCCCGAGACCTTCAGCTCTTAAGAACATTTAGCCTGCAAAGAAAATCTAACTTAAGAACTAACAATTAAATCTGAAAGAATCATAGATGATTACTCTCAGCCTGTCTTTCTAGGAGTAAACAGTATACAATGATTACACGAACATATTTATAACAACGAGTGAGCGTTTTAGGTATATAGCGAAAAGGGGAAGAAGAAAGCATCAGAAACACCTTTGAAGAAGGCGTTGGTGATCCAAGGTGGCATCATTGAAGTTGGGAATATAAGAATTAATTCGTGGAACATGCTGCAAACCAAGAACATATATGTGAACATGTATAAAGGTTTCACTCGGTAATATAAAATATCTAGCGATAATACTGTATTCGTTGTGAAGGAGAAATATAAAATATACTGATTAACCAAAACGCACTTAATTAAAAAAAGCGAAATATAAAATGAGGATAAGGATGGCTAGAACCAAACTTACAGGCACGGGAGCAAGATTGCATAGGCGTCTGCTACAGCACCGTCTAGTTTAGTGTATGTACTCTTCAGATAACATAAGAGCAATCATCCGATCATCTTCCGTATCCTTTTGACTGCTCCAAGAGGTAGAACTCGAAGAGTCTCCCATGTTTTCAACTTTCTAGCTCGTTCCTTGTGAAGCACTAATTGCTTCAACAGGTAAAGAAAGAAAGTCTTGTAGTCCTATAGTAGGAGGATGGGTCACATTAAAAAGAATTTTTCATTGATTTGAGTTATGAACATGACCTAAAATATGTGGTCTTGGTGAAGAGATGATTAATATATCCAGACATCATAACGGAGCAACGAGAAGATGACCAAGAACGTGTGAAATGGAAAGGGAGAGAGCAAGGATAAAAAAGGAAATGGAAAGCAGAGGAGGAGAAAATCTACGAATCAATTGGATCTGGGAAAGAGCCAGATTATGGACCATCATCGGGACGATCGGATCTAAAACAGATAGAAAAGATAAGGATCGGCTTTTTTCACCACTTAATTAAGACATTGGCAGTTGGTTGGTTGGCGGGGTTTCTTCACCTTCTTACGACAGTTGAGCCAAACCGCGTTCTTTTGTCGGTTCCCATAAGTCAATCTCCCTTCTTTCTATTGGCGACTTTTTAATCCAGAATTAATAACTTTACGTCAAAAAAGGAAAAATTAATAACTTTTTTTTTTTTTTGCTTAATGGATTAATTTTATTAAAGCAAAGACAAGTTTACAAATGAAAAAATAACGGACGACATAGATGAGAAGATAACTATGAAAAAAAGAAAAGGGATGTAAGAGAGAAGAAGGAAGAAAATAGCTGCCTCGTTAAAACCTTATCCGGAAAATCAAGGATGGGATGAAACCGGAGCGAAGGAAAAAGAGTACAGCTACTCATAAAGAAAAATTAATAACTTTATGGTAGCCAATAACGTTCAACAACCCATAAGTCAAAATGATTTATTTCCAAAGTAAACCTTTTGTTTCCTTGTACATTATGTTCGTTAATGCACGTGTTCTTAATATTTCAAGTCTTCCTTTTGTTTACAACACCATTCGGATCCAGGTCATAGCATTTCAGTACCCAACCTTCCTCTTCTTGTTGTGCGTTTCCCTGGATGTCAAACTGATAAGTTCCACAACTTTTAAAAGCCGGAACCAAATCAGGGAATAGATTCCGGTCGTCCTCATTCACAAACAAAATGGCAGAGCCCTGCTTTCCCATCCTATAGGCCCTGCCAATTACATGTATGTACTCCTTGATGGTATTAGGCATGTCAAAAACTATTACCTGCCTTACCACCAAGAGGTCAACTCCTCGGCCTAGAACTCCAGTTGACACAAGAACAGGCACCTCTCCACCCAAAAACGACCCCATTACATCTTTCCTCTCCTTCATCGGCTTCTCCCCATGGATCGATAGAGCTTTTATCCCCGTTACCACAGATATAGCATTAGCCAAGAGATCTGCTCCAACTCTCGAACTCACATAAACAACTGCTGGGGGTTTGAAATGGTTTTGACTTGTCAGTATCTCAAAGAGCTTCTGTTTCTTTTGCTTTGAATCAACCCAGATAGCCAATTGGTTAACAGCCTTGTTAGGTCTGCTGGGTTTACCTATGGATACCAAAATTATTTCTTTCGCTAGAGACCCTCACACCTTCTCCACCTCTTTGGAGACTGTCGCAGAGAACAGCAAGACCTGGGGCTGGGATAAGGCACAAAATATTTGCATCACCTGATCCCTAAAGCCTCTCTGAAGCATACAGTCAACCTCATCCAGCACAAACGTCATAATGTTATCTAGTTCAATGGGGTGCTTTGATAGAAGGTCCACAAGCCGGCCTGGGGTACCAATGATCAATTCCACACCTTGCTGAATGCGGTAGATTTGTCCAGACATGTGATCACCACCTACAACGAGTGCCGTCTTAAATGGCAGTCCCTTTCCGAGCATCTTTGCCTGATTTTCAGCTTGGACGCAAAGCTCTCTAGTTGGCGCCAATACCAGTGCCAAGGGGCTCCTCTGGTCTGAGGGATGCTCAGAGCGATATGTTGCACAACGTGAAACAATAGGAACAAAAAACGACGCTGTCTTCCCGGAGCCTGTGTGGGCTGAAGCGAGCAGACTTTTGCCGCTTAAAGCAGCTGGAATTGCTTGCATCAGGATAGGAGTGGAAAGCCATATCCAGCAGTTTGTAAGTTGAGAAGAAGCTTAGGAGGAAGCCCACATGAACTGAATGTCAAGAGAGGTGGAGGGACTGCTGATCCTTGGACATGAATCTCGAGCTTGCTTCTAAGCAGTTGAGCATCGGTGAAAGAAGATCCTGGGTCTCTAACATAGAAGCACTCATCTGTGGCAGGAAAAACTCTAGTGTTGTTGTGAGGCCTTGTCAAGAGTGTTTGCTTACACTCGAGGCTGCAGACGTCATCATTGGTCTCGTCACAAATGTAATCACCATAACGACCACATATAACACATTTAGGCTCCCCGGGAAGAGGTGCTCTTTGATCCTTAGACTTTTGTTTGACACCATCTACAACTACGAGAATAGATCAAATGGCGGATGAGTAAGTGAACTCGATAAAAAACGTATCAAACAGAGGATAGATCTCGTGTCAGACAAGGAGACTAACCAGAGAGTTTCGCCTGTCTCAAATACTATTACTTCGTCTTTTGATCTAGAAGATCATTTCTCTTTCTAGAATTATTTCGCCTATTACTGGTTTAACCATTTTGCAAGGTATGAAAAGTATTGACCTCCGACGAGCAAGAACTATTTATCTTTCCCCTCAGATGTTATTAAAACTGTCATATTTTCTTTGCACTGGTCTTTCATATCATATTTGGCTTAAAAATGTTTAAACTTATGCTAGTTTGTATGTATACAAGGAAAAGTTACGGCACATGCGAATGTTGTCTTATGCACAAAATGACAGAAAATAGTAAAAGGACGTTGTTCTGAGACATGTGAGAGTCCTGCCTTCTAGAACAACCAATGTTTTTTCTTTGGCTTCTGCTGTACTGGAGCAGCTGTACAAAGAAAGGAAGAACATAATCAGTGTCCTCAAGCACAAAACCACCGTTTTGGTAAATGTCCTAAGCACAAAACTAACCGTGAATATCGTATAAAGAGTTATAATGCACCTCTGACCAGAAACTTAACCATAACTCTGCACCAGTGCAAAACATATAGAACCAGAACTTTGTAAGACTGCATTCGACAGATGTCATTTCAGACCAAGTAAAGATAAGTGACGATGAAACGAATTATTTTTGTAATCTCACCACGATTAGGTGCTTGGAATTGTGGCATAATTTCAATGAAACAAGTGTCTCTGAAGGATGTCAGCAGGCATATCTTTGCTGCAAACTGTACAAAGTGAGAAACAATGGAATATTGTAAGAAACATGAGATGCAAACTACATAAAATTATTGGATAGCTCTCAGAGGCACTGGTCCTAGTGCCTAATGCCAAAAGAGTCTGTATGTGGTTACTTTACATGGCTTCTCAATGACATGTTAAATGTTACCTATTTCATGTAACATCCATATGAAAAAGAAAAAGACATGAAGAAGACGAGATAGAAAGGAAAACAAAAAAAGAGAATTGTCTTCTTGAGAATTAGCAGGTGGTGATATGAGAACATAGTAAAGACCTGTATTAAAGTACATCTTAAGTAGTAATTCGAATGCTGTGAATATTGAGTCAAAAAGGAAATTTACCCTATCTGCTGCAGCTTGTAGAGTAATATGGTCTCCCCATTCTCCAAGTCTGTCATTTATGTAATTGTATGGGTAAAACAAAAAAATTTGTAGACCAAACAAAGTACGTATAGCTTAGAAGACTAATAAGAGATGAATATGTTTGCACAACATACTTTGCAATACTCTTGTAATATCGTTTGTATTTCATGGGAACATAACTTTCGTACATAGAGCGGTTGTCTTTGAGCTGCAACAACAAGAAAAAACGAGAGAACAACTAGGAAATGAGGTATGAAAATGGATATATGCATTAATTTTCAAACAGATATCAATCTAACAAAAGAATATGTCCAATTGCTACAATGGCTTAATGGTAACCATATAACAGTCATATAGATGGTCACTGCTTTTGTTCAATGCTCATAACTAATAAGACATCTCACCTGTTCAACAACTTCTCCCCTTACTTGCTTGTGGTACTCTGAAGATCGGTACAACTGGTCCGAAAGTGCTCGAAACTGAAAAGAAACTCAAAATTCTCAATAAGATATGACAACCCTATTAAAGAGAGATAGAGAGAAAGAACATAATGAGATGAACAAGACTCTTTGAATTTTAGCCTCCATTAACCTGGCAATTTCCATCCCCCGAGACCTTCAGCTCACACAAACCATAAACATTTAGCCTGCAAAGAAATTCTACTTTAAAAATTAACAATTAAATCTGAAAGAAAACATCATAGGTGATTACTCTAGCAACGATTGAGCATTCTAGGTATATTGAGAAAAGGGGAAGAAGAGAGCATCAGAAATACCTTTGAAGAAGGCGTTGGTGATCCAAGGTGGCATCATTGAAGTTGGGAATATAAGAATTTATCCGTGGAACATGCTGCATATATACGTGAGCATATAGAAAGGTTATATTCTGTAATAAAAAATATCTAGCGATATTACTGTAATCGTTGTGAAGGAGAGATATAAAATGAGGGTAAGGATGGCTAGAACCAAACTTACAGGCACGGGAGCAAGATTGGATAGGCGTCTGCCTACTGCACCGTCTAGTTTAGTGTACTCTTCAGATAACATAAGAGCAATCATCCGATCATCTTCCGTATCCTTTTGACTGCTCCAAGAGGTAGAACTCGAAGAATCTCCCATGTTTTCAAGCTCGTTCCTTGTAAAGTACTAATTGTTTCAACAGGTAAAGAAAGAAACTCTTGTAGTCTTACAATAGGAGGCTGGGCCACATTAGAAACGAATTTTTCATTGATTTGAATTATGAACATGACCTAAAATATGTGTTCTTGGTGAAGAGATGATTAATATATCCAGACATCATAACGAGAAGATGACAAAGAGCGTGAAAATGGAAGGGGGAGAGCAAGGATAAAAGGGAATGGAAAGCAGAGTGTTCATAATGAGAAGAAAATCCACGGATCAATTGGATCTGGGAATGAGCCAAATCATGGACCATCATCGGGACGATCGGATCAAAAACAGATAGAAAATATAAAAGATTGCAAAGAGCAGAAAAGTTGATACCTTCCGGTGTCGACGATCGTATCTTTGACGACTTCGAGGTTTTTGGGTGGTCGATGGACCAAAGTTGGGCTTTTTTCACCACTCAATTAAGACATCGGCAGTTGGTTGGCGGGGTTTCTTCACCTTCTTACGACTGTCGAGCAAAACCGCGTTTTTTTGGTCGTACCAATAAGTCAATCTCCCTTCTTTCTAATGGCCACTTTTTAATCCGAGAATTAATAACTTATAACATTCAACAACCCATAAGTCAAAATGATTTCTTTCCAAAGTAAACCTTTTTTTTCCTTGTACATTATGTTCGTTAATGCACTTGTTCTTAATATCGCAAGTCTTCCTTTTTCACTTTAGTTTACAACAACATTCGGATCTAGGTCATACATTTCAGTACCCAACCTTCCTCTTCTTGTTGTGCGTTTCCCTGGATCTCAAACTGATAAGTTCCTTAGGTATGACTGCTCCACAACTTTTTAAAGCCGCAACCAAATCAGGGAATAGATTCCTGTCGTCCTCATTCACAAACACAATGGCAGAGCCCTGCTCTCCCATCCTAGAGGCCCTGCCAATTACATGTATGTACTCCTTGATGGTATTAGGCATGTCAAAAACTATTACCTGCCTTACCACCAAGAGGTCAACTCCTCGGCCTAGAACTCCAGTTGACACAAGAACAGGTACCTCTCCACCCAAAAACGACCCCATTACATCTCTCCTCTCCTTCATTGGCTTCTCCCCATGGATCGATAGAGCTTTTATCCCCGTTACCACAGATATAGCATTAGCCAAGAGATCTGCTCCAACTCTCGAACTCACATAAACAACAGCTGGGGGCTTGAAATGGTTTTGACTTGTCAGAATCTCAAAGAGCTTCTGTTTCTTTTGCTTTGCATCAACCCAGATAGCCAATTGGTTGACAGCCTTGTTAGGTCTGCTGGGTTTACCTATGGATACCAAAATTATTTCTTTCGCAAGAGACCCTCCCACCTTCTCCACCTCTTTTGAGACTGTCGCAGAGAACAGCAAGACCTGCGGCTGTGATAAGGCACAAAATATTTGCATCACCTGATCCCTAAAGCCTCTCTGAAGCATACAGTCAACCTCATCCAGTACAAACGTCATAACGTTATCTAGTTCAATGGGGTGCTTTGCTAGAAGGTCCACAAGCCGGCCTGGGGTACCAATGATCAATTCCACACCTTGCTGAATGCGGTAGAGTTGTCCAGATATGGGATCACCACCTACAACGAGTGCAGTCTTAAATGGCAGTCCCTTTCCGAGCATCTTTGCCTGATTTTCAACTTGGATGCAAAGCTCTCTAGTTGGAGCCAATACCAGTGCCAAGGGGCTCCTCTGGTCTGAGGGATGCTCAGAGCGATATGTTGTACAACGTGAAACAATAGGAACAAGAAAAGAAGCTGTCTTCCCGGAGCCTGTGTGGGCTGAAGCGAGCAGACTTTTGCCGCTTAGAGCAGCTGGAATTGCTTGCATCTGGATAGGAGTGGGAAAGTCATAGCCAGCAGTTTGTAAGTTGAGAAGAAGCTTAGGAGGAAGCCCACATGAACTGAATGTCAAGAGAGGTGGAGGGACTGCTGATCCTTGGACATGAATCTCGAGCTTGCTTCTAAGCAGTTGAGCATCGGTGAAAGAAGATCCTGGGTCTCTAACATAGAAGCACTCATCTGTGGCAGGAAAAACTCTAGTGTTGTTGTGAGGCCTTGTCAAGAGTGTTTGCTTACACTCGAGGCTGCAGACGTCATCATTGGTCTCGTCACAAATGTACTCACCATAACGACCACAGATAACACATTTAGGCTCCCCGGGAAGAGGTGCTCTTTGATCTATAGACTTTTGTTTGACACCATCTACAACTACGAGAATAGAAGTAATGGCGGAGGGGTAAGTGAACTCGATAAAAACCGTATCAAACAGAGGATGGATCTCGTGTCAGACAAGAAGACTAACCAGAGAGTTGCGGGTTCATAATCATATGATTGTTTATTCAGAGAAACCTATTTCTGTAAACACGAACATAATAATAAATCAGCAAAAAGAAGAAGAAAAAACTAACAGATGGAACCAGAGTTTCCCAACTACAACACATCAATTGAAAGAATACAGAATCAAATCATCAAGAAGAGAAATATAACCAATAGATTTGCAAACAAGGATTTTCCGATCGTAAGGTGGATTGATCGATCGCAAGGGAGCGCGAGAAGAAGAAGAACCAGAAGATTGGGCCGGGGAATATATTTGGGAGTATCGGACACCTAAATGGGCTTTTAATGGGCCATTAACGGTTATGTTCACCCACAAACAAAATTATTATGATTTAGTCAATTTAACCAGTTTTAATCGGATTTTCCAGCTTCTTTTTCAGTTGGGTTTTACTCTCTTAATGAGGATATAGCTCTATTACCCTGTAATGGGTATTTAGATGATATGCTGCAGCCAAGTCTGAAATCTTTCGAGTGAAGTTACTTACTTCTCTATTAATAAAATTCAATTGAAGACAAATTAAATAAAAAATTTATCAAAAAAAAAATCCCACAGTATATTTCCAAAACTTTACCAACTCTTAATTGGTTGATGATCTCAACGTGCACTAGGGCCACAGTCATGCCTCCTGTTTTCATCATCAGAGCGAAGTAGCTTGTAGAGAATCTGAAACGTGGTACAGAGGACGCATAGACAACCTCGTCAATAAGGTTTGAGTGTGAGTAGCTGCTGAGAACAGGAGAAGATAGGAAGGATTAGGAAAGGACACCGTTGTTGAAACTTGAAAGTTGATGTAATCAGATTGAGACGTACATACCTGACTAAAATGCTGCTCTTGTAGATATGGATATTTATGCAATAATATTCATCTCTGTTCTCTTCTATGAAGAAAACTCCATAGCAACACAATTACTGAGGAGTCCCTCTTCTTCTAACACACCCTACATGCAAGAGAAACTGTGAAGGGGGCACTAATATTTGATAAGAGCAGGAAGTGATGCATAAAGTTCTGACAAGCACTGGAACATCCAGTTTAGTAACTGTTCTCTTGGTAGCTCCAGCAGAAGTTCCGCCTGCACATATCATGTAAATCCCTTAAGTTCATCTTAAACGTGGCATGAAATAGATTATGCAAACACTACTAATTTGCTCATAAAAGTACCATTATTTGATCTCCATCGTATATCAAGGAGCTTCTGTAAACGTCACAAGTCATGGAATCTGTTATCAGCTTGAACACCTTCTTACTCATATTTGTTTTCATGACAACCATCTTGCCTGATGCAAAAATTCTGTTTACTCCAAGATCAGCCGCCATGCGTCTCACATACAGCTTCTTTAAAATAATCTCCATGGAATAAGGTTCTTTCCCATATTGGCGACGCAGGTTCTCTGTGAATTGCATTAGACTCCACATATCTTTCTCAGCTGCTTTTTCAGCTTCATTGATGATCTCCATCGGATTTTCCAAGTTATTTACATACTCCGAGGGAAGTCGAGGATTTATATTTATGTCAATCTGGGATACATAGCAGAAAGAGGAATTAGAACCGCGTTAATTGCAACAATTCAAGGCATTATACTGCATTGAAATTTGATGTTCTCCAGTTACTCCTACACAAGCAACAGAACTAATAACTATCATATCTAACCTTCACAGTACGTACACTTGAAAACAGTCTGATCCTGTGTCATATTTTAATTCTAGAGCAACACCTCTCTTACAAGTTGAAAATGGAAAATACCTTTACCAGGTTGTATGGAACCGAAAAAATACGGAGTTCCTCCACCTATAGAAACAACCAAATATATTGACAGACAAGTCAATAACCAAGCCCAATTTTAAAAAGAAAAAACAAAAGACTCGTCAGTGCATATAATCAAGAGAATGTACAAGGAAACTTTAATCATAAATACCTTGGATAGACTCTCAAAAAGCATTTCAAAGAAGAGATCGATGCCGACGTTTCCAACATCCCCTGTCTGCTGTTCACCAAAGATTGTCCCAAAACCTCTTATACCCATATCCTTCTCCGCAAGTTGGAAACCTTGTCCAAGTTCACGGCACTCTTCAAGAGCACTAAGCCTTTCCTGCATAGTTAGCTTATACTTTACATGCCAGAGTCTGCTAAGGAAATAGAATGATAAAAGCACCCCAAATACCAGTGCTTGATCAGACAGCAGCGATTTATCGGGATAAAATAGGTAGGCATGAGCTTCTTTATCAGCCCGGCCAACCCTTCCACGCAACTGTTGACAGAAACAAGAGGTATATATCTAAGAAGCTACTCACCTATCTTTGCAAGGGCTAACTACAATGGTAATGACGCAAAAATAAAGTAAACAATTAACTTGGCACCTGGTACAACTGCGCGAGCCCAAATTGTTGAACATCCTGAATGATTATGGTATTTGCATTCTGAATATCAAGTCCGCTTTCAACAATATTAGTGCATATGAGAATTTTGATCTTTCCTTGCGCAAATCTCTCCATGGTTTCCTCTAGTTGTTTCGAGTATTGCTGTAAATCCATCAATGTAACAGGATATTCAACGATAGGGCAACAGCATTGCTTAGTAGGATTCCATGAAATGTACTATATCTTATGAATGAGCATCCAAATGTCTAGTACTGCTAAGAAAGGCCACAACATACCTTTCCATGTGCCATAGCAATGTCAATATCTGGAAATGCTTCTTCAAGAAAATGCATCACTTCCTCTAGTCCTGATAAGGAAGAATAAAGTGGTAAATCGATAATGGAAAAAATGTAAACGCTGGCAATGAGAAAAAAAAATAAAAAAACCATGGTCAAGAAGTTTCTGGTTGTACTTGTCTCTAAGTTACTACCAAGAGCAAAGGTAGTCATATTAAGAGATAGCATAGAGAAAGACGAAGCTTATAATGCATTTTACCTTTAATCCGAGGCAGGACATAGAACACTTGGCCACCACGATCCAGCTCATTTTTTATTGCTTCTATCACCTTTTCCTTACGGAATGATGAAAGATGGGTTTTTATTGGAATCCTCTCGGGAGGCGGTGTGGAGATTAAACTAAAACAAGGGGGAAACAAAGGCTCGTTAGTCTCATTAAATTGATCAGTGAGTATATAAACTGAAACACATGCTGTCGCAACCTGGCATCCCGGAATCCAGTCAAAGCCAAGTAGAGTGTCCTTGGTATGGGTGTTGCGGATAGAGTAAGCACATCAACTGATGTCTTGAAAGATGCAATCTTTTCTTTCTGCTTGACCCCAAATCTCTGTAAAGCAAAAGAGAGATTTCCATCAACAAATCCAAAAATCATTCAGAGACCATGGCATAAACAACTGTTTTCAACGAATTAGAGCACAACCTGTTCCTCATCGACCACAAGGAGGCCTAGATTACTGTACACAACCCGGCTTCCGAGAAGTGAGTGAGTACCCACAATGATATTGAGATGTCCATTTTTTATCATTTCCAGATACTCCTCCTTCTCTGCTTTGGTCTGCACGATGTAGAAGGTGTGACTGTGGTCAATTCCAGGTAAAATCATGAACAACTTACACTCAGCAGACAGCAGACGGTTTCTATGTAAGTTGTAAACCCACGACCACTAAACACACATTTGAGTGTTGTGCATTGAACTGTATAGAATTTACCGGTTTGCATCTCGGCAAAATTGGTAGAAGAAGTTATACATGAGAAACAGTGATCTCAATACCTGAAACCGACTTAAAAGGCCGACTTTGATTTGAGGATACAAGGAAAACCGCTCAGAGATTACATCGTAATGTTGTTTCGCCAATACAATTGTCGGTGCTAAAACCATAGCTTGTTTTCCAGCTGAGACCACACAGAAGATGGCCCGTAGAGCAACCTCTGTTTTACCAAACCCAACGTCTCCACAGATCAATCGGTCCATAGGTGTTTCTCTCTCTGTCAAATCCTTGTCAACATCAAGGAAAGCCTGCAAGAGGAACTCAGCTTGAGTAAGGAATATGAATGATGATAACCAAGACTAAGAGATAGTAGCAACACCTGCTTCTGGTCAGGTGTAGCGTTATAAGGAAATTGAGCGGCAAAATCAGTCATGATGGGGTTTTTTGGATACGGATATCTCTTCTGTCTAAGCCTATGAAGATAGAGTTCCATCAAGTCAACCACCATTTTCTGAATTGCCACTTTTCCTTTGGTCTTTCTTCTTTCCCAAACACTAGTGTCACTCAGCCGACTCAAAGTCCGTGGCCGCTTGGTCTCATTAGGACTGGAACAGAAGATAATATGACATCAACATGGCACAAGAGACAAAAAGACAGGAACTGGGAATTGAAAAGAAGACGTACAGATTGTAACGGTAGAGCAAACGCGAGGCCTGTTTGAGGGGAAGCTTGGCCATGCCGTCTGCATACTCAATAAAGACATATTCAAGGGGCTCCGAAGAATCCTTGGGGACATCAAACTTAATCCCAACAAAACGCCCAATCCCTACTTTCTTGTGCACCACATAATCACCGGAGAGGAGACTGTAAGGGTCAACCTTGTAGCTAAAACCACCGGAAACAGCCTCTGTACCTTGCCTAACTCCTTTGAGCTTCTGCAGACCCCTCTCTTGTTGTTCCTTGACCATCTGAATGTACTTGTCGGCCTCCTCAGAGTCCATGGCAGGCCTAGCGGTCTCTCTCTTGCCGAGGTCACGCCGAATCCTCTCGTTGAGGAGGGAAATTGAGTCGCTTTCTGCTAACTCCGGTTTCTCTCTCCATCTGGTAGGTTTAGCGGCAGTAGCGGAGAGAGAGGAAACAGTGACCAGCGGAAGAGATGAGGAGTTTCGAGTGACCTTAGAGAAGGAGAAGAGCCTCCGTGGCGGAGGAAAGGAGCAGAGCTTGAAGAGGAGGGGTGTAGTAATCAGGTCGGGATTTGGGAGCAAAGATGTCATCTTTAACAAGAACCCCAGAGGTTTAGAAAGCCAAGGGGATAATGAAAAGAGAGAGGGAGAGATGCTTAAGCACACATTTCAGGATTTGCTTGGTTATAAAAATTTCTTTCTGAATCCTATAAATTATATATCCCTATATATATGTATGTTCCAAAGATGACATTCCAACAAGAAGAATATACAATCTTCAAGGTTTTCTGATGCACTTTTTTTGGAGACAGTTATGACATGCTTTCACCCGTCCGGTGTGAAACATTGATGACATAAGCATACACCATGTTGAATTACTCCTATATATATAAATAATGCTACAGATACGAGTTTGTATGGCCTAAACATAGTAAATCATGCCAACTTCAATGAGGCTGATGTGAGGAATGTTGAGTGCTACTGCTGGCCCTCTGCAGTTCTTCCTCAGAAATGAGTAGCCGATATCAATTGTCAGCTTCTTCAACCACGACGATGATTTCCTCGATTTCACATAGGAGTGACCCATTATATATGCAACACCGGCCTCTTTCGCCCGCATCAGATCCATTAGCTCTTCCCTCACAGAGGACTCCATCCCACCATTTGGCGGCATTAACCGGAACCTCACACGCCTCCTCCTCACTTGCCCTTGCGGATACTCATCCTCGTACACTGAGCGCAAACTCTGCAGAGTCATGGATTTACTGCTTTGTATGGTGGGGTCAGCAAAATCAAACTCCACTACCTCTGAAGCCGTCAGGATTGAGTTGGAGAGACTCTTCTGGCTACTTAAAACAGCCATTCTCCCATCATTAGATTGAGACTCAGAAGCCGAGGATTGGAGGTCCCCTGCTTCCATCTGGATGAACTCTGCTATGCTCTGTACCAACTGATTCTCAAAGTCCCCATCCTCCCGTTGAATGTCCTTGTACCCATACCTCACTATGCACCTGTACATCCGATAAGGCTTTGGGCAAACACGACCAATGAGGAAGCGTTCTTCAGGGGAAACATGAGGCACTGGAACTGATTTCACACAAACAAACACCACAACTTTATGGAATGCCGGGAGGTTGATGACAAAGTGAGAGAAAATTGCAGGAACTCCAGTTGCAAGTTCTGAGTATACGAGCCCTATTCCAGGAACATGGACAATACCAAGACTAGGTTCTAATCCCAGCAACAACTTCAGTGAAACTTTGTTATGAAGATCAAAGCTGTATTTCCTGCGGGTACCATAGTGCCACACATACATCGCAATCATAAATATGAACGCGAGCACCAAAGGCACCCAACCACCCTGGGGAACTTTCATGAGCGCTGCTGAGAGGTAGACACCTTCAATTACCCATAGAGTTCCAAGGAACAAAGCCGCCAGAAAATAACTCTTCTGCCAAACCACGACTATGACAAGAGCCATGAGAAACGTTGTGACGAACATTACTATCATGCAGGCGAGTCCTGTGAGTAATGAGAAAACAACCATCACGCAATCAGATCCTAAAGAGGGAAAATTATATTCCAATGATAGAAAATTTACCGTATGCATTTCCAATCAAAGTTGGGTCTCGAAAGCCTGTAGCTATTGCAAGAGTAAGGATCATCAGGATCCAGTTGATCTCCGGGATATAGATCTGTCCACATATATGTTTCGAAGTATGGACTACTTTGACGCGTGGGAAGCACCCAAGAGCATGGCATTGTTTGATTATAGAGAATGTAGCAGTTATCACAGCCTGACTGCCAACAATGGCTGCAAGTGTGGCAATGACAAAGACAGGCCAGAAAACAGGATCTGCACAAAGAACCAGAATCATATAAGATCGTCATTATCTCAAGGAAACAAGTGAATTTTAAAGACTGGTGTCAGAGTATACAAACATGGGATTGAGTTGTAAAAACTGTTGGGAATAGACTCGAGGTTCTTTGACAAGAAAGCTGCCTGGCCCATGTATTGTACCACCAGACAGGGGTACACAACAAAGGCGAAAGCAAGCTGCACAGAACAAAAAGAAGTAGAACGTAACGAACAAAGCTGCGGTACCAGCACGGGCATATGTTAAAGGATAACTAGCAAGGCTGTAGAGAAATCATGGATAAAAGAACTGATGTACACCACTAGACATGAAACCTCTACTTACTCTGATTGAGAACGAGGTGAAATGGCCAAGATCTGCAAACATAGCTTCAGTACCTGATGAGATAGTGATAATTACTTTAGCGAATCAGCTGATAAGACCGTTCACTCCAAGGTTAAAATACAAGATTAAAAACAAACAGAAAAGAAATGGTTTTGTGTTTATGTCTTTGATCCAGAACCAGAACTACCTGTTACAGATAGAAGAACCCCTCCAAGAGAAATCCATCCATCATGACCAGTCACTCTGAAAAATTTGATGATATAAAGCGGGGAAATTGCTTGTGTTATCTTTGGATTCCAGTGTATGATGTTGTATAAACCAATGAAAAGTAATGAAATAAGCCAGATGATCACAATTGGTGCAAACATAAAAGCCACCCTGAGTACCACAGTGTTGCAAAGCAAACAATCCGACCAATATGACACAGGTAAGCACCAGGAGTTCGCCTGCAGTGGTTTAAGAGAATACCATCAGACATTCCTCCGAAACAAAACACTTAAAACAAAAGAAAGTCCACAAGATGAAATTAAACAACAATCAAATTTTGATACAAGCAATGGCGGAAGCAACAAGCGCTAGATACCATCGGTCAATTTCTTCTCTGAAGCTTGCAAACCTGACATGGACGACAGAACTGCAAGAAAGCAGGAGTGATTTATAGTCTCAGTCAGATATGACAAAAAGACATACTGATGAATGGAAAAGAAGAATACTCACGGTTCAACTACAAGAAACAGACGATGACAGTGAACAATTCCAAGTCTGAATATAAAACGTAGGAGGTAGGAATACTTTACCTGATATTGCTGGAGTCAGAACCCCGTCTCCTATGACCATAGCAGCTCCAAAAAGTACAACAACCAGCAACACGGTTTTCAACCGTTTGTGCTTTTCAAGGATTCTTTTAAAGGGAGATGAAGTTCCAGTATCCGTGGACGGAACAACCTTATAAGCTGAGAGCTCCTCGTCAGCAGCTTGCTGGTTAGGAAGTAAGCTAAGCTTTGCATGCCTACAAAGCAGTGAATAGAGAGCAAATGTTCCGCCTGGAAAAAAAATCATATCATCTCGAGGCTCTTGAATAGTTGGTTATAAGACGAAAGATATAAGTTGAAAACAGCAGATTCTTGTTTCCTAGAGCACCTTCTCCATTGTCATCGGCACTCAGTAATACAAGAACGTACTTGAGAAGGGGGATGAGAGTGAGGGTCCAGAAAATCAAAGAGAATGCACCAAAAATGGCTTCCTCGGTCTGATGCTTGTGCAACTTTCCGATAAATGTGCTAGGATACACATAGAGAGGAGATATACTGAGGTCACTGTAGACTACACCAAAGCTCTGGTAGGCCAAAATCAAGTTCCTCGAGAGATTGACCCACGAAAGCTGAAGGAACGGATATTAACAATTCAGTGAAACGATGGACGCAGAGGAAGAGCCCCAGCTGGGCTGGGTTTACATACCGTCAGCAGTGACAAGCATAAGAAAAGCTAGCATCTTCTTTTATATTTAAAAAAAACAAAAAAAAAAAAAACAAGAAGAAAGAAAGCACAAGTCAAGCAGAACAAGAGAAAGACTTATGTTCGATTGGCTAATTTCAGGAAACACGACGACATCATCTAGTGTGACATCGAGGTAAGAGGCAAATTTAACACTATGACCAGTTCAAGTGGGGACAAGGGAACTAACATGAGAAGAATTCCGAGGGCCCGGAAAGACTCCAGTTTTGGCCGCCATCGCCGTCGTCGAAACAACAAATCCCCTCTTCTTACACCTTAAAAACAACGCCTCCCAAGAAACCGCTGTTTATCTCTAAATAATGAATCTAATTACTTACCACTTAGCAGAGCTGAGGAGGAGCACCAAGTTTTGTCTTTATTTATCTTATCTTATCTAATAGTAATTTGTTAATTAACTAATACCCAACGCGGGAACCTTAATAACCATTCTCTCTCCACGATTTTACATTTAGAAAGAATCTACCTATATCTCTGCCTCCGATTCTAATCAACAAGTTAAACTGACAGTCGGAGAGAAAAGACAAAATTTGTCACGTTCTTTCCGTGCTTGGGTTGGACCCACCTAAAACAAAAGATATAGTGCATTGAGTCGTGTAGCCCATAGCCCATACGATATTGATTTCTTAACAGTTCAAGCCATGGGCTCTAGTAGAAGCCCATGATACGTCTTGTTACTATAAAATAGATTATATAAAAGGCCCATATATGCAAATCGTATATGCCTTCTTTACAAAATTAGCCCATTTGGCTATGGAATTAATGACAAGACAACTTTTGTTTGATATCAAAATTAACAACGTGATGTTTGTTAATAGATTCTACAATACGATTTAGTTAACGCTTCCAATCCGTCGTCCACGTCTTGTTTATTTAATTTCTCTGATACTGTATAAATACCATATGGGATGCATATTTCAGATTTAGTTTAACAGTATGAAACCACTGATTGTGTTTAGGTGGATCAAAGGCCAAGGCTTTCCTCACTTGCCAACTCATGAATCAATCTTCTAGATGCTGCACTGTCTCTCCTTCAACCCAGCCTCTCCGGAGGTATCTATCGGCGACGACCCTCTTCCCCATTCCTCCATAGGTATGCCTCTTTTTCACCCGGAACCTGCACACCACGTGTTTGTTGAAATGCCTTAATGAGTTGGTCTTGTACAGAAGGCGTGGCCTCCTCTTCCAGAAACGCTTCCATTCAGTCGCCCACCTTTAACCTCAGCCGCGAGTTGGCTTACGCTTTCCAAACCGACTCCTACCACGAGATACGTTCACGGGTTCACGTGGTTGACCCCACCCAACATCAACTGCACATCCAACCGGCCAACATCGAGCTGCTTCTCTCTCAAGTACTCCAACCAAACAAGGAATGCGTTCAAGAAGCTCTGAGCCACGCCAAGCCAACTACACTCACCCACCTCGTCTCCACTTACTTCCAACACAGTGAAGACGCCACCCGCCTTTGCTTGAATCTTTACCAAAGCGTCCACAGCGCTCGCCTCCTCTACACACCCCTCTTTGATTTCTTCCACATCCTTCCCGGTGATTCCCACGTCATTGACGAGTCCCTCTGTAACTTAGCATTCGACGTTTTCCTTAAGTTTGACACCTTTGAAAACCCTTTCTCGTCTCCTGAAACTGACACCTTTCGAGAGACTCAATTATGCTTCTCCCAGCTGAAATACAAGCTGGACAGCCGTCTCCGTAAGTCTAGGTCACGGGTCCGCCTCCTCCACCATGCCACAGCTGGTTCTGTCTTATGCCTTGTTGCTGTTGCTGCTTCTGCTGCTGTTATTGCCTGCCTCTCATGCACTTCCCACCTTTGTTGTTGCAGGTCCCTTGTGCAGTCCTTACCTCCCTCACAGTTTCAAGAAGAAGGAGTTAACTAACATTTCTCAGCTCAATGTTGCTGCAAGGGGGACATTTGTGCTCAACAAAGATCTCGACACCATTGACCGTCTTGTCTCCCGTCTGCAGACGGCGATCGAATTCGACAAGCATTTCATTCGGCTTGGATTGGAGAAGGGGAGGGACGTGTATTCAATTCAGGAGATTGTGAAACAGCTTCGCAAGAGCCACCTTAACCTCACCAATCAACTCAAGGATCTTGAGGATCATATCTGCCTTTGGTTCACCAACGTTAACGAAGCTAGATCGTTGCTCCTTCAAGAGATCCATCTTCCACAAGTGTAAGCTCCAACTTCTTGAGTCAGTTTTTCCAATGCTTGTTGTTAGTTGGTCACTGCCTAACTTTTAGGCCGGGCAGCCTTGGAAATCTGTAGAGGGAACAAATTACCGCCATCCCTAGTCAAAAGTCAATCAAGATTACAAGGTCAGTGCTTATCGACTTGATATTTGCTGGAGTCCAATTTCATATGCCTTTGTTGAAATCTGCTGAAATCGATGCTTATTGTCTTAATTAGACGGTAGGTCTTGTGCGTTAGCAGTCAAACCATGAGGTAGGTTGCTGTTGTTTGGGAGTCAATACAGTCTTATCTATTTGTTATTGGTTATTGGTTATTGGTTATTTAGGACATTTGACTTCATTGTCTATCCGTTTATTTTTGGTTCTTACAGTAGCCTGAGCTAATGGGAGAGGACATCAGGACAATGGCGATATATTTATACATAGACGTTGAGCTATCTATAGACTATAGCTGGGAATAGAGACATTTTGTGGTCTTCCTTAAAAATTGTTCATATAATTGCCTGCCTTAAGTAGTTGTTCAATATTGGATGTTGTATTAGTTCACATCATCACACTCTTTTAGAGAATTGATTTGTTGCACTTGAGTTTAACTGACCACAGATGGTAACTTAGAATTATGGTGAAATGTGAAGAAGAGAGCAAATGTCGACAAGAAGAGAAGGTAAATTCAAGAAGGGGTGACACCATGTTTGGCCTTAAGGACAAGCTCCTCCGTGGTAGTCCCTATGATCTCATTGGCACGCTTAAGCCCCATGCAGTAGTACCTTCCAATGGTGTCCCGGGCAACGATCCCCAACTTCTCTAGCTTCTGGACTGCATCGTCCACATCAAAGTTACACCTCTCACCAAACTCGTCCTTTATCAGTTCCTCACACCTCAGATCCAGATCCTATTTCCCACACATTCCAACCAACTCAAGTCAGCACTAACTGATGATAGTAGACAGTAAAAAGAGTAAATTTAGTGTCATGCACCTCCAAGGTAGCTTTTCCCTGCTCCATTAGTATGTAAAAACAAATCATGACCTCTTTCACCTGCGCATGCAACCTAAATGAGCTTTTTGTTTCTATTCCAAAGGCACTCACACCCATTTGTATATGCATATACTAGATTCATGCATGAACTTACTTCTTGCTGAATTACGTCATCACACAAGTGTAGCAGCGTTCCTCTCCCGCTGTCTAGTTGTTTATCATACATTGACTGCGTTATCAAGTTCTGGTACGTCGCCATGTTCTGCTGGAACCTGAAGGAATACAACTTGCGATAAGTAAGTATTCGCTCGACAAAGAAGAATGAAGGCACGGGAGGAAAAAAAAAAAAAAAAAAAAAAAAAAGCACTTAACGTGAAGTATGTTTTCGCACAATAACCAACCACTGTAGAGATAATGGCAATAATTACCCACGGATCGGCTTTAGGCATCTCAACCGAAGTAATCACAGCAACCTGTAGATAAAGTCATATGATAACCAAGAAGGACATGTAAAACATGAACTGCAACAACAACAAAAAAAAGAAAAAAGAATTTGCCAAGGAGCCCAACCAGACCAACTACTGCAGATATCAGAAATTTGACCCAATCCATTGGAGTCAGTCCAGGGTTTCTTTTCTCAGGCTGCACAATAGGTTAATTTTATTGCAGTTAGTTTGCATTTTTTGCTACAAAATCCAGCATGCAAAGGGAAAGCAGAAATTTACAAGCACAATCTCCATGTCGGCCATAGGAATGTTTTTGAAATGCTTGACATAAATTCCCCGTTCTAGATTTGTTTTAGAGCTAGCTCGCCTGCATCATCATCGACCACATGCTTGAACCACAAGTTCACAAAGGAACAAATAGCTAAAACAAGATATACATAAACCCTACCTATAAACAACAATCATTCTATCGAACGTAGGCTCTTGTATTGTGAGCTTGCTCAAGAAACTCTTAAAGCTGAATTCATCAAGAGAAAATCCATGATTATATACATAGAGTTTCCCAGAATAGCCATGGGTTGAAAGCAAATCACAACAGGCGAAGCATAATAAAGATAACCTCAATTGTGTATTCTCAAGGCGTATTCGCTCCACATACAAGTCATCATTATCTGTCTCAGGGTTTGTCTCATCATCTTTTTTGGGATCTTTCTTGTGAAGTCTGCTAGGACTATTGGCGCGTAATTTCTCTAACCTGTGATCCAATGCAATGGTAAACATTGACGAGAAGAAAGGTGTTAAGACCCAGTGGAAAACGTGTGCTAACCTGGTGATTCTCAGGAGATAGGACCAAAAACGTGAAATGAGCACATCCAATTTCTCCATGAAAAAGAAATCTGTGGTTCTATCCAGTCCAATACCACGTCTGAAGATGACATACTAAAAAAAGGGGTAAATATAATCAGTCTCCACGACCATCAAGAAAGTCTTAAGGAAACTAATAATCATGAGAAGTTATAAAAAACCTACATACAAAAAATGTACCTTATCAGAAAAGTCAGGAAGATTTTCTTGTGGATGCTCC